>PUFA01000582.1:0-188934 GCA_003508835.1 Eonycteris spelaea | reverse complement strand
TGAGACTGACCTTGAATCCACAAAGGGGCTGACCGGAAATCCACTGTCTCTATGTCTTAATCTCACTGGGATCTTTAACTCATTTTCTCCTTGATTCCTTCAGGGCCCCGCCCGATCCCTCTCACACAGCCCCTCTCCCTTCTCAAGTGACAAGGAGTGCATTCCAAGGCCGTCCATGCAGGATAGTCCTTTGCTGAGGGTCACAGTCTCACCAGTACGCAGAAGTCACCTGGCCCCTGGTGATTGAGGAGTGAATGACAGATAGTGGAATCTCATGGCCCCTGAATACTGACCCTTTAACCTTCGAATCAGCTGGACGAAGAATACACATCAGAAATGTCAGTTTGAATAATGATTACGTCTTTATTGAGGAGATATAGTCATTGGGTGAGAGAGTGAGAGCTCCCTGGTCTGAGCCGATCCTCGGCAGGTTCTCAGGGATACAGTGGAGAGCTGTGGGAAGAGGTTTCTGGCTGAGGAAGTCCCCTGAGGGTGGTGGACAGAGGGTCCTAAGAACACTGCGAGGGGCGAGTGACTTCTCCACGGTGCTCCCCTCGTGCGTGACCAGGGCAGAGCTGTAAGCTAAACTCTTCCGACTTCCCAGCTTTCGGGCGTCAGGCTCAGGTAGCTGCTGGCCGCGTACTTGTTGTTGCTCTGTTTCGAGGGCTTGGTGGTCTCCACGCCCTGGGTGACGGGGCTGCCGTCTGCCTTCCAGGCCACCGTCACGGCGCCGGGGTAGAAGTCGTTGATGAGACACACCAGTGTGGCCTTGTTGGCACTGATCTCCTCAGAGGAGGGTGGGAACAGAGCGACCGAGGGCCCAGACTTGGGCTGACCTGTGTGGATAGAAGAGGGTGTGTTAGATATAAGGAGAATCTTGGGTGTTGGGATAGTCCCCACTAATCCACAACCTCTGTTACCATTCGCAGGTGTTTGATCTTGATCGCCCTGGTGACTTTCCTTTTCTGTCCCCTCCTTTCCACTCAGCTTCTGAACAGCAAATAATTTCCCACCCTTCCAGAACCATTTCCAAGTCATCTTCTCAAAGTGACCCTGTCAAGCCCTGCCATATATGCAGCCTCAATTTCCCCAAGTGTAACCAGGGCAGACTGTCCTCCCTCCTTCTGATCACTAGACTCTGGGTGGGAGTCTAACCCTGATCTCCCATGCCTCCAGCCCAGTATCAGACCACTAACTCGCTTCATTCTTCTGGAGCCTGGTTCCTCCTCTGTGATCTAAGGTCCCCCACCTCGCGGGCCAGGATGATAATGGCAGAGGACAGGAGGCCTCGTGCCTGAGCCCAACATCAATGGGGCCTTAAGCCTCCCTTGGGCACCAGGCTTTGCCCCTTCCCTGGCCTCAGCTCTCCAGAGAGGGCTGCGTCCTCTCAGCCCAAACTCCAGGGCTCCACTGCGGCTCTGCCCAGTTCCCTATCCTTTGTGCCCTGACCCCAGGACCCTTAACCAAGGCTGAGTTCTTGGAGCCGCTCCCCCACACAATGGGCACAGCAGCCTCATGGCCACCCCAGTACATCTGACAACCCCTGATTTCACCGGGCAGCCATGTAGCTGAATCCCCCACTTCACTCCCCTATTTGTCATCCCCTGAATCCAACACCCTGTGGGAGGCTGACCCTTGTATAGATGAGACACTTGGGCCCCAGGCGTTACAGAGCTCCAGGGTCAGAGGAGTCTCTGCCCCATGCGCTCACTCCTCTCTGACCACCATCCTGGGAGGGCTGGGTTTCTAGCCAGCTTGCCCCATCTTAGCCACATCTCTGCATCTCCATGTCCCCATGGCCCAGCAGAGGCCCTGAGAGCTTCAGCTTAGAGTGAGCAGGACCCCTCTCATCATCCTCCATGGGCATCCCCTGGGGCTGAGCCTGTGTCCTTGAAGGCTGGGTCATAACCCCAGCCCTGCTTTGGCCTCCTTCTGTGTGGCCCTCACAGCTTAGATGGGCATCATGCCTTGAGCCCAGATTTTGAGGGGCTCAGGATTGCCTCTAATCTCCCCAGTGCCCCTTGTCAGAAGAGATCTCAGCTGCCATGTGGGCATCTGCCCTGGAAGAGGTGAAGGAGCCCCATTCTAGGACTAAAACCCCAGCCCAGGCCCCTGAGACCTGACTGTATCCCACTGTCGAACTCAGGAGGGGCTCCTGCCTTTGGGGTCCTTCCTGCTGGTTGCACGGAGACCAACCTGCCTTCCCCAGGTCCCACAGAGAAAAGTGGGGGTCAGTCTGCTGATAAAGCAGAGAGGAAGCAACCCCGAACAGAGAAGAGTGACTTTCCCAAGACAACAGAGGGGGAAAAGGTAGTGAGAGCCACTTACCGAGGACGGTCACCTTGGTCCCGCCGCCGAAGATATAACACAGTGACTGAGGCTCAGACTAAAACCGGCCAGACCAACACTTGGGGCCCGTTCCCTGGGGGCTAGTCTGGAGCAAGAATCTGCAGGGCGTGACGGGCGCAGAGCTGCAGCAGGCAGAGCTATGTTCTGGGGTGGGGCTGGTGGGCATTCGGTCCCCAGAGGCTGGGGCACACCTGGGGGGCCCATGGCCCAGCGGTGTCCCCACGCCTGGCCCGCAGTCTAAGGCAGATGTCATCTATGTCTTGGAGTGTCCCAGTATATGTTTTCCCCACTCTTCAAGGTTGTTCTGGTCACCACTGTCCTCAGTGATGACAAAGATTCCGAGTGCCGTGTCCCCTCAGGGGGCTGCGTGGTGCGGCTTGACCTGCCTGACCTCTTCTGGTCTCATTTTGGGGCTTCTGAGTGTTTCTTCCGCATAGTTTGCCATGATCCAGCTGAATGAATGTCCTCCCTGGGCCCATGGACACAGGGTCATTTCTGACTCATGGTGGTCCCCCACAGAGACACCTTCCCCCTTTGTCTCCACACACTGAAACACAGTTCAGTCCCACCTCTTTCATGAAGCCTTTTCTGATCTCTCAGACACCGTCTTCACCTGTCCATCCATCCATCCACCCATCCATTTATATCCTCCATCCATCCATCCATCCCATCCATCCATCCACCCATCCATCCATCCATCCATCCACCCACCCATCTATTATCTATCTATCCATCCATCCATCATCTGTACATCTGTCCAACAATGGCTCCCAACTGTTTCATGTGCCGGGACATGGTTGGATCCTCCTGGCTTTCACCCTCATCCTTCTTTGAAACCTCTCAGGTCAAAGCCAACAAGATCTTCATCCTGGTCAAGTCTGATGCTCCTCCCCTGTCCCCTGATGTCTCTGTAAGAGGTCCCCTTTCTGGTGACTTCCCCTTGGCATCCAAGACTACCCACTCACCCCCTCCCTTTTTCCCCAGCCCCTGCATGGCTGCCCACTCCAAGACCACCACCTATAATCCCATTCTCCCTGTATTCTCTCACTCTCTCTGTCTCTGACCCACACTGTATACTTCAATGACTGCCCAGGGGTCTCCCATCCCTATTTCCATCCCTGGCCCCTCTCTCTCTCTCTCTCTCTCTGGTTCATATTCACATGCACTCTGCCTCCTGAATTCTTCTTAAATGCCCTACAAGAACCTCAAACTCAACAGGCTCTACTGAAACACCGCACATTTCCCTGTATTGTCCTCACTTTAGCAATTTCTCTCCAAGTCGGAGGCCTGGAGTTGTCCCTAATGCTTTCCCCTCATTAAATCGCCCTCTATGTTTAGACATTCTAGCATAGCACAAAAATACCATTAAAAACTTAGACAAAGAAACAGAAACAGCAAGTAACACTCTAAGAGTTTATGATGGCAAGAATTATTAGGCTTTGCCAAACCTGATTTTGTCTCTCAGTACGGTTTATCTAAATTGGAAGGTAATGTGTTATTTTGGGGCCCGTATTTTTCCACCTCAGTAGCAGGCCATTTGGTCACAATTGTATTTAAGGTGTGCACATAAGGTTTTTGAAACAAAACTTAATATAATAGTAATATAAATTCAATACTTGTTTCTGATTTAAAGAGAGCAAACACCCAGCCTTTTATCAGGTTAATTATTTAAGGAAACTTCCTCAACTTTCACCAAACTTATAGCAACTTTCACATTTCTTAAAGTCCAGGTTGCCCACTCTCACTTTTATTATTCAACACATTCTACAGATTCTAGCCAATGAAATAAGATGAGGCGGGGAAAGAGGTATAAGTAATGGGAAAAAGAGAGAGCATCGCTCTTTGTAGATGATGTGATAATCTACATTGAAAAACCCCAAGACAATCAGCTGAAGAACTATTAGAACTAGTACAAGAGCAACATGCAAAAACCAGCAGTTTTCTCTTCTACACAGCAGTAACCAATTAAAATATGAAATTGAGAAAAAATTACAGCTTCAATAAAAATTATATTTTAAAACTCTAAAAACTCATTAAAAATAAACAGAAAATGAGCAAGATTTCCATGAATGAAATATAAAACAACTTGACTAATGGACATAATACAATAATGAGTTAGTGGGAGGCTTATTGCGTCCCTGGAAGAAAATGCCAAGCACCGTAAAGATGTATTCCGTGAAATTACAAATACAACACCAAAGGAATGATTTTTGAAAATGAGTGAATCAATTCTCAAGTCCAACAGAAGAATAATGACAGAGAACACAGATATTTCGAAAAAGAATAATAATAATAATGAATTCTTCCTCTGATACCAAAACATGTTGTAAAGGTAAAACAATTAAAACAGGGTGGAATGAATACAAGAATAGATCATTAGGCTATTAGAAACAAAGCAAGAAAGTGATTAATCAATAGTTTAGTATTTGAGAGTGATAGAAACTGCATTTATATTCAACAAATACTTGACTATTGACTCACTATTTGGAAAATAAATAAGATTATATCCTTACATACACAAAAATATACTGCAGTTGAAATAAAAACAAACACCAAACCAATAACAGTATCAGAAATAAAATTGAAAAAATGACTGGTAATATTGAAATAAAGATTCCCCCTCTATGCTTATCACAGATCACAAAACTATTACAAAAAAAAAAGTTAAACCAATTTGACACATAAAATTAAAAATGGCTTTACAGCAAAAGATCCCATTAACAAAAGGCATAAAATAGATCAGGGAAAAATATATACAACATACATCTTTAACAAGGGGTTAATGTCTCAAATATATGAAGAGTTCCTATAGATTTATAAGAAAATACAACCAACTGAATAGAAAAACAGGCAAAACTATGATTGGTAAATTCACAAAAGAAACAAACTCAGTCAACAAAAGTATAAAAGGGAAATAAGTTTTATCAATGATCAAATAAATGAACAACAAACATACTCTCATTTTTCTCATCACCTGAGCAAAATAGAAAAAGATCAACAATATCACATTCTTGGCAAGGATATGGAGGGCAGGGCACCATCATTCACTGTAATGAATGTGAGTTGGAACAGCCTTTTGGGAGAGCAATTGGGCACTACCTAAGAAAATTCCAAAAACTTCTCTCTGACCCAGCAATTCCACTTGTAGGTATCTATCCTATGGTAATAACGTAAGTGCATTTTGTACATGCACACACAGCACATGCTTACTCCCACGGAGATTTCCACTGTGGCATTGCAGTGGGAAAAAATTATATTTTTAACTGGAAACAACCGAAATGTCCTTGAATAGGGGAATGCTTAAATGTACTCTGGTTCACCCAAACGTTGAAGTCTTACAAAGCCATAACAAGAATAAGGGAGGTCCCTATAGTCAATAACAGGTTTTTTAAGAGCTCATTGTAGGATAATATGCAGAGAAGTATTTCATTTTGGAACAATAAAATTCCACCACCAACTAGAGGAGTGTGTGTATGTGTGTTTTCAGGGTCATACACACATTGGAGAAGGGCTGGAAGTGTATAAACCAACCAGTGGTTGTCTCTGGAGAATGGGTTTTAGGGTAAGATGTGGAGAAATGGTAAGCAGAGACACTCAATTTTTACTTTACGTGCTTCTGTGCGTAATCATTTTTTTTACAAGTACATGTTACTCTTGTATTGAAAATTATTTTAAAAGATAAAAATGAAATAAACCTTCTTGCAAATATTTTCATAACTACAGATGATCATGAAACAAAAATGAAAATTGGTGACATTTTTCTATATTTTCTGATAAGCTTTTGAAAATGTGCACATACTTAAAAAACCTAACCGAAAAGCATTCTGTATATTTGGCACATACGTATCCTTTTAAAAATGGATTTTGCCATCCTATTCAAGATGCTTCAGGCACGTAATTTTGGAGGTTTGTGTAAGATTCCTTGTGATGGATGCTCCATACTGTATTTACTCATACCCTCTTGGCTGGATATTTAGGTTATTTCCAGTTTTCTCCCATCATTAATAATGTTGAACTCACTATTCTTGTTTGTAAACCTTTGGTTATTTCTTTGATTATCCTTCCCCACCCCCCTCCTGTCCAGGATGAACTCCTAAAAGTGGAATTACACAATTTAAACAAATACACTTTCTTTTATGACTTGGATATTGCTAAAATGGTTGTACATTTTAGACTTCTATAAACAGTCCATGAGGGTGCCCATTCCTCCCCATCGACTCTTCGGTACCATCGCTTCAAATTCACTGGACAATGTCAATGTTAATCATGGACCTGGTGCCCGCACAGACCGGTGCCTCCACCCTATGCACAAGCCTCAGGCTTTGGCCACTGCCCCTTCTCTGTCCTCTAATCTGGCCTCACACCAATCTCCTATCTGAAGCCGTCTTTCCAAAACATAGATCCAACTCTAACAGCCCTTTACTGAAATCTCTCAAAAACTTCTCCTGGACCCTAGGATAAAATATGGGGAGCGCAAGACCCCGGTGGTCTGAGCTCTGCTCTGCCCCTGCTCTCTACCGCACATGCGTACCTCACTCTTCTCTCTCTGAGCGGCTGTCTTTGCCTGGAGCATTCCCATCATCAGTCAGCACCCCTCTATCTGTAAGACGAGGGTGGGCATACCCCTCGCTCTTTACTGCTCTTAAAATGGCCCATGAGTCTGTTCCCTCGTCTGAACATGACTCACTTGATTCAGCTCTACCCACCTTGCGTCCCCAGGCCTGGCCCAGGTAAACGTTTATGAATGAGTTGGGGAGTGGAGGAGAGACCAAGCCAAGCCCTAGCCCCTTCTCTCTACGCCTTGCCGACCACCGCTTCTCTTGACCATTTTGTTAAGACACAAGACACGCTGGTGAGGTCACAGCATTCGGTCCTGGGACTTCTTCCAGGCCTGGGAGCGCGACCACCTCTCTGGGCCTCTGTCTCCGCTTGAGACAGCAGGACCTTGTAGGGCCACTGACCAGGAGGGTCTGTCCCTAAAATGAATAATAGTGCCTGCTGGGTATGCCCTGCCCCTACCTCTCGATTTCTGCCCTACCCAGAAGACAAGGCAAGTGAGGCACTAGCCTGAGATGCAAAATACAAGAGGTGCCAAAAAACTCAGTCATCGAGATAAGTGGTATTTTAATACAATATAAAAAAAATAAAAATCAATGCAAACAAATCCATACTGGATAAAAATGTCAATTTTAAATAAAGTCAACGTCTATCCAGGCCTCTGCTCTCTGGCTAACTCACTTTTTCTCATCCTTCCCCCATGACATGGCTCCTTACCTGTCCCTTAGGATCCGAAGGCTGCTTCCTGCCACGTCTTGGGGGCCTGGGGCCCTGCTCCACAGTATTACCATCAGGGTCATCAAGCCATGGGTGTCCACAACCAGGCCCAGCAGCAAAAAAGGCCAGTGCTGCCTGGGGCCAGATCTCTGGCCCCCAGGGTCCTTATGGCCTATTTGGCCTGTTCTGGGCTTCATCCACCCTCAGGGTCAAAGGCATCTCTGGCCTGATCTTCGGCGTGGGCTCCCTGGAGGTAGCATGTGCTGTTGGCAGGTGCCCCTGGCCCTTCTTGCTGGCAGCGGCCATCCTAATGGCCCCGTCTTCTGCTTGGTCCCCTCCAAGGTTGTTACCTCGGAGGATCATCCTCAGAATGGCATCTGCCAACTGCCCTGCTGTGGTTGGAATCCAGAGCTAAACCACCTCCCACTGCAGCCCCAACCAGCCCCACCCCTGGGGCCTTGGGCGGGCCACATCTGCTCTTGCCCTCTTTCCCCAGTTCCTCAAGGTTGCCCCCATCTGTGGAGCATCTCCCTGGGGCCTGAAGGGGCTGTGGAGGGCAGCCGAGTGCCCAGTGGGTCAGAAGTTGCTCAGGCCTGAGTTCCTTTCGGTGGGGTTGGGGCTTCTCTTCTGACCAGTCCCCAGGCTGGGCCCCTGCACACTGTAGTCCTGCCAGTCAAGCTCAGCCTGTCCTTGGCTGCTTTGGTCAAACCTGGCTGGTCCCCCTCTGGTCAGCTCCTCACTCGGCTTCTCAGCTAGGCAGGGCTCTGCAGGGAGTGATCTATACCCCTCTCAAGGAGTAACGTCAAGCTCATGAATGTTGAAACCATCCAGACCTAGGTCACCTCTGGGCTTCAGTTTCCTTATCTGTGCAATGGGGAGAGCTCTTCTGCAGCAGGGAGAGTCTGAGAATGAATGAGATCGTGAGTCGGCTAAGTGCAGGCACAGAACAGGTGTTGAACGGATGCCGATTCCCTCTCCACCGTCCCTTTACTTTGGCCTTCAGAGCCACTATTGGTGTGTCCTTGGGGCAAGTGTCCCTGTTTTACAGGTGAGAAAACTAAGGATCAGAGAAGATGAATGCAGGACCCAAGGTGGTTCCAGGAGTGGGATGCGAGATGAGCTGGAATTTAGAAGTGAGTTTGTCCCCCGCATTTCCAGCCCTCCGTCCACCTGGAAGCCTTGTGCTTTGCTCCTAAGGGAGCCACAGTTTGGGTTCTTTGGGGCCGAGGTGAAGGAGAGATGGGCTGCACGATTGCTTTAGGTTCCGGTCCGTTTTGAAGTCCAGGAATATAATATATAATGTGATGATGAGACTGTTGCTGCTTATCTAGCTCTGACAAGAGGCCTTTCTTGGTGTCACACAATCAAGAGGGCTGGTCCTCGCAGGACTCCGGGGCATGCTTTGTGGATGACAGCATCACTCTCTGAGTCTCTGTGGGGTCACACCGCCAGGTGTCTGGGAGAACTGAAAGCCACAGGTTGCAGGTTCCTGTCTGTCAACACCCAGCACCCGCCCTCATGCTTTCCAGTTGCTATTTTAGCCACAGGATCTTTCATACATTCACTCAAGCACAAAGCCGCAGCCCTTAAAGCTCTTGGTTTTCTGCTTCAATGACTCTAAAGGGGGACTCAGGACCAGCCAAGATGACTTTCCTGGGAGGTCCCTTTGCAAGTCGTCTGGCGCATATTTTGAGTCGGATAACCCTTAACTTTCCTGCTATCTTTGGTGAAAATGGATCCAGCCTCTAGCATGGGATGCAGTAACAGACAAATAACCTGGGACTTCAGTTCATGGATATGGATAATGGTTGCTGGAAGGCAATTGTCTGAGGATCTCCATGTTTCTGCATGTCTCTTGAGCAAAGGCACCGATTGACTTTGTTTTGGACCATTTTTCCAAGGCTGTTTGTATAGTGAACAGCCTCAGAAAGGAGAGGTGATGTCTCCCTCTGGAGCAAAATGTGCTTACTGGCCAGTATAAAAGATGTGGAGTGCCCGAGCTTGGATGCTTAGCTGTCACCTGCCCCTCTTTACATCACCCTATGGGGGCTCAGAGAACCGATGCAAGAAGATGCTGATATTTCAGCTGATGTTCTTAATGATACTGATACTCAGGCTACTCAAGTAATAAACTGTGAGTGATAAAGTGGCCTTTGTCCCTGACCCAGGAGTCTTGTGTCTTCTGCCAGCATCTGGGAGTCTGTGGCAGGCTTATTTTTTAGCTTGCAAGTAGAGTAAAAAATCTCAGACCCTCCACAGTTCTTGATAATGATGATAATGAGGAGGAAGAAAGAAGTGAAGTGGGTGATGGTGACTGGGACTTAATGGCTTGACCAGACTCATCAAAGCAGCTTTCAAGGAACTCCAGGCTGGATCTTTTCACCCTGCAAACACTGCTTAGACAACTTCCTAGGGATAAGTCTTCAGTGCTGAGGGCTGGATTATACAACGCACGCACAAATCCCTGGCTATGAAGTCAGGCAAGGCACTGAATGGTAATGGGGCGTGGGCACCTTAACAGATGTCATGAAGGGTATGGGGGGAACCCCTGGGAGGCCCCAGATCCAGTTCGGCTTCTCCCATTGTAGTGTTCAGCCCACTCCTGCCTTTGACCTTTTGCTCCTGGTGCCTGAGGGACTGGGGTAGTGTCTGCCCTGGGGTCCAGGCTAAAGCTGCTCCCTCCCAGCACCCTGGTGTGCATGTGACACTCACCCACTACCCAGGGGCCAGAAGACGTGCTTCCCCCCAGGGGACAGCTCCAGGTCTTGGGTAGCATCTCCAGCTGCTCCTCCTCCCCCACCCACGCACCTGCCATTGCCTCTGGGCAGACACCCACAGGCCACATCCTCTTGTGGTGGCGACAGTCGGAAATCCGGGTCTGGCTGGGCCCTGAGGACCCTCAAGGGATGGTCTAGGCCTTCCCAGCTGGTGCAGCTGCAGCTCTGGCTCACCTGGCCCTGCCTCCTGCCCCCTCCCTGGACTCAGATGTGCCAAGGACTGGATTCAGGCCTGGCCAAAGTTGTCTAGGTCCAGCTGTTCGGCTCAGTGAACCTGCTGCTCAGCGTCCCTGGCTCCTCTGCATCCTGCCCTGGTCCTTCTTTTCTGGAGTGAAGGGCTGTGTCTCTGCCTAGTCACTTCTGCCCTGGTCAGAGGGCACCCCCGCTGACCAGTCTCCTGCCCACTCTCCATCCCACAGGTCACAGAGACGCTGCCTGTGGCCACTGTGGTCTCCTTTCTCCTAGGCCCAGTCTCCCCAGCTCCCCTCTATCCCCAAATTTAATCTGCTGGTCCTTCTCATTTCATCTTGAGCATATCAATGTTGGCGCTTTGGGGTGGGGGTTTGAGGCAGAGGGTGACAAAGTATCTATCTAGGGAGATGATAAAGTTTCTGGAATCTGAGTCCTGGGTCAAGGTCTGGCTCTGTGGCTCCTGAGACCCCTCTGAGGGGTCCCCAAGAACCCTGAAGATCCCAGATCCTTTAGTAACAGAGAAAATGGGGGAAGAATCCTGCTGCTTCTGTAGATATCACAGACTCACCAACTTGGCAGCCCTCATCTAGCTCCTTTAGTGATGAGAAACAGGCACAGAGAGGGAGAGTTTCTTTCCTACGACACACAGCAACTTGGTGTAAAGACTGTGTACTGGGACTTACCAGGACCAGCCAGAGACCAGGGAGGACCAGTCTTTTTGGACATGGGGTGGGGCCAGCCTAGAATTGGAAATTTTAAACTGCTTTAACCTACAACTCTCCCAATCCACTGACTGAAGTGCAGCCCGAAGGGGAGAGTCCAGTAGGGGGCAGCAGAGGCCAGTAGTAGAAGGAGATGAAGCCTAGCAAAGGGCTAGAGCCCAGAGGGGGAGGCAGGCAGAGACCAGGGAAGGGCTTCATTGGAGGGGTCCAGAGCAGGATGAAGGGGCAGGACTCTGGTTCTGCATCTTCCCTGGCACCCGCCTCACCCCTGAAACCAGGACCGGGCCTGAGGGAAGGTGAGTGAGGTGAGTTGCATCCTATAGGATGGGATCCTGACTTTACTTATAGTTTTGATGTTTCATTCATCATAGAATACTTTTTACATTAATTTTGATTTCAAAAATATTGCATTGAATATTATTTATATTGATTAATGAGTTTTGGGAACCCCCCTCTTAAATTTTGCATGAAAGGAGAGTGTCTTACTTGCCTCATGCCTTACTCTAGACCCAGTTTTATCTGGAAAACATGAAAACCCGCTCCCTCCAGCGGGGGGAGGTGAGTGGACTGGAGTAGGTGTGGTCAGTGCACCGCAGTTCCTGCCTCACCTGACCAGGTGAGTTTAGATATTTGCATAGCAGAATCCTGTTTTTCAGGTCCTTTCCAAAGTCTTGGGTTGACACCTGGGAGGGTTATACTTCCATCATTAGGAGATCCTGCATGACGGGTGGTGGCTTTGTAGCAGCCACAGCTCCTAAACTGTTCCACCAGCACCCGCTCAGCCTGGTGGCCTTGCCCAGAGAACCTCAGTGGTCCAGTCTGCTTTATTACATTCACAAGAAGCGTACTATCCTGATGGCGATCGAAACCAATGTGATTTCTTTCCGATTCCTATTTCTTCATTCCTAAAAGCCAACACGTCCTCACTTTTATTTATAACTATACATGGCATACAATAGCAGCTATTGCATTGTATGTTGCAAATTACTAACGATAGCCTAGTGACTTGTTTTTCCAAAGTGAGTAGAAAATAGATAAATGATCGCATGAGGTCACCTCATTTTAATGTTGATCTCACCGGACACATCCCTTAATTTTCTGTGATTTAATGATATTCCTTAAAATGCCCATTAAGCAATTATTTCTACTGACAAATAGAGTCAGACAGGTTCTAACGGAAATAAGTCTGAAGAGCATATTTGACAGTGTAGACTGGCTTTGTCAGTTAGATTACACGGTGGGACTTTTCCATAGATTGAATGATATAAATCGACAGTCCCAAGTTTTGAAGAAAAAGTATATTTCAAGTACATGACAGCATGAAAGCATTTTCTCAAAAAATATTGGCAAAGAGGCATTACAATTACAGATATTCTAATTTTTCTCAATTTTTTAAAAAATATATGTCTTAGTGACCTCTTAGTGAAGGGGCCTCTTAGTGAAGGAGCAGCAGATTTAACTAATAAGTTCTGGTCAAGCCTTCTTGATGTATATCCCAGAAACTGAGAAGGCAGATGACAAATGGCTAGGTGAGGCCCCTCTGCAGGTGGTTCCCTGGGAAGCTAACTCTGGGATGGAGCCAGCTCGTAAGAGTTTCACTAGGGGGAATTTTGGGGACCAACCACTGTGCAAGCCATGGGTCACAAGCAGGGTGGCCCAAAGGGGGAATCAGCTGCAGAACAGGCTCATCTTCAATGACCCCATGGTGAACTCTGCTGCTGGGGTGGCCTTTCCCAGTTCTCCCAGGTGGGCTGAGAGGACGGATCTTCGGACCCTCACATTGATCAGGCTTTAGAAGCCAGGGGCCCAGGGCAGGACCATTGTACAGGGCCAGGTGGCGCTCTTCATTCAGGGAGCTGACAGATGAAGGCAGGGCTGCCTGTGGTCAGTTCTCCCAGCAGATGGAGCCCTAAGCCTTTTATTCCAGAAGGTGGTGCATCAAACAATCCACCACTGGAGTCCTCTTGAAGTCAGGTGGTCTCCAGTTCTTTGCTTTCAACAAAATTAAAAAGAGTATAATATAGAGCTGGCAGGAGGTAGATCATTAAAAAAATAATTTTTGACAATCAATCGACCACTAATAATTTTCTGGCAAATAACTCAAGAAGGAGTTCAGATCAGTAAGTAACGCTACTACATTTCAAAACTTCTGTTTGTGAACTTCTGTGCTTGAGACCAAAGTTTTTTGAGTTCCGTATAGCAATGAAAGTCAGGACAGAACTGATGCAGGACACTGTTTCATTCTAGCAGTAAGTTCTATTAATCAATAGATCCATGAATCAACACTATTTAATAATTACTTATGAACATTTGCATATGTTTATATTGGTTTGATCAAATTTTGTCACAAATAATTATAACTCAACATAGAAGTCACGTTACACTTAAACCCACAGGGTCTAAAACAGATTTTGAAATATAAATTTAACATATGTTTTTATGATCAAGATGTATGACAGGATAATGGATAAGACACTTTCGGGTGTAAAAACATGTGAGCAGATAAGACCCAGTAAGGTATGTGGGATGGAAACAAGTTCAAAGAGAAGAAAGACAGAAAAAAAAAATCCAAATATTAGAAGAATTTTTAAAAATATATCCAATAAGGATATATTTGTTTCCAGTTGATACGTATAAAACAGTGAAGCGAAAGTTCTACAAACTTTTGATGATAACTGTAGGTGTCAACTCCCAAAGCAGCAGAGTGTCCTGGTGAACCTCAGTTCTTTCAGATGCGGGATGGGCCATGGTGTGGAGGGCTCAGCGGTCTCCCAGCTCCCTCTCCTCACAAGGAGGCCTTTCTCTCATGAAAAAGCCTCCAGTCCCTCTTGGCACACAATGATCATAAGCCAATGACAAGACCGACTGCCATAAGTCAGAGGCCATCTTTTTTTGGGGGGGTGGGGCATGTTGAACCTTCTCAGCAGTGATGAGAGAAGAAGGCGAAGAAGCAGAGCCTGGAGAGGGGACCTGGCTGTCCTGGGGCTCAGTTAGTAGGGAGACCTCTGGATCCACAGGTGCTCACAACAGTGCTTGTAACTCAGAACGGACCACGTGAAGAAAGCCATTTCCTGTGAGAATGTCAGGATTTTCTTCCTCAACAGAAATGTAAAACCTCTTGTGGAGCCAAGTGATTGCCGGGCCATCGGCTGTCCCATTGCCAACCCAGTCCTTTCTGGAATCTCGTTCCGGAGAACACAGCCTTTGGAATGTCTGAGAGGGATAACCGGGCTTGCTGGGGTAGATCTTTGCTGCAGAATAGGTGTTCTTGAATGTCACCATCATGTACACTAGCTCCAAAAGTCACACTGATACTGGTGAAATTTTGTACTTGCCCTTGCTGATAAACATTTCTGTGCCAGTGTATTATACAGAACGTTCTGACTCCATGCTACATGTGTTGTGTCATTGCATTGGCTTGTCATACACTGGAATGTGGATCTTTTCATTTTCTCATCCACATCTGTAAGTCAGCTGGGAACTCTGTGATCAGCCACTGTCTTGCTGTCCCTCCACTCAGAGTCCCAGGGTCTGAATGATCTCCCATTGGTTGAAAAATGAAAATAGACTCAACAAGTGGACGTGGTCTTACAGTGCACGTAAACACAGTCCTTTCTTGTGGAACTTTTAAAAAAATTCCATAACCCGAGGTTTCAAAGAATTGAGGCTAAGAAATGATGGATTGGAGAGAACCAATGAGCAAAGGTTGGTGTGTGCATCTTGAGGATACTTACTGGTTAAAAATTAATCTATTCTAAAAAAAATAAAATAAGTGAAAATAATCAGTTCTAGGAGATATTTATAAGGAGCTTGCGCTTTAAAGAGCAGTATGAGTCATTACATAACTATGGTTTCAGAGAAGGGCTCAGTCTCAAGGGACAGAGAGGGAGGGGTGGCCCCTACAGACCCCACACTCAGCTCCAGGTCTCTGGAGGGTTCACACAGCCAGATAGATGTGAGGGACGTCTCCTCCAGGAAACGAGGCAGGCATAGTCCCCGGAGCCTCCACTGGGCTGGTTCTACCCAAGGAGAATTCCAGCAGGGCTGTCCAATGAGAGCCATATCTCTCCTCTTATGCAGGACACGATTACATTGAGCCCATGTGATGCATTTCTAAACCCTTTGTGTCTAATACAAGACTGCCAACAGTTCCCATAGCTCAAAATACGTCCTAAGCCACCATTTTTCTATCAGGATCAACAGATGTCCTGAGAGGAGAGAGAACCTGCTCAGTCTTTCAGCCCTGGAGGGGGCCAGGTGAGGATCAGGGAGGATGCTTGACCCCAAGGCCAGGCCTAAGCTGCTCAGAGGATGGGTGAGACTGAGTCCAGGCCTGGGTGGCAGGTTTGTGTTCCACTTCCCCATTTATTTGTGTCACCGTGAGTCATTGCCAGCTGCTCCCACTGCCATCAGATACAGCACAGTAATAGTCAGCCTCGTCCTTGGCTCAGGCCCCGCTGATGGTCAGGGTGGCTGTGTTCCCCAAATTGGAGCCTGAGAATCGGTCAGGGATCCCTGAGGGCCGGTTGCTATCTTTATAGATGACCAGCACAGGGGCCTGACCGGGCTTCTGCTGGTACCAGTAAGCGCTTTTACTTCCAATAGCGTTTCCCTCACAGGTGATCCTTGCTGTCTGTCCCGAAGCCACGGACAGTGAGGGCGGCTGAGTCAGTTCATAGGACGCCACGGAGCCTGCAAGAGAGAAAGGGAGAGGTGGGCTTCCAGAGCTGAGTCTCACCTCCGGGAGATACAGTCTGCTTGGCCTGGACCGAGCTCCAGAGTTTCACTGAGCCCATAGGGTGCCCTAAAATCTCTTATCTATCTTAACCCCAACAGCCCTTGTGCCTGGCTGGAGGATGGAGCCTCTGCAACGAGAAGCCCTTCATGCTCTGGCAGGTGCAGCCCCTCAGGGCTCACGCAGAGCCACTGAGCACAGTGGGGTATTTCAGCCCCTCCCAGGCCCTCATCCTGTAGCAGGGTCATTAGCATCCTGCCCCCACTGGCAACTTCCTGCTGAGCTCAGAGACAGGGCTGGCTTGTCCAGACTCTGGCTGCAGGGGTTGGGAGTGAGCCTGGGTACAGCACCTGTGCAGTGAGCGAGGAGGCCGAGGAGGAGAGGGGTCCAGGCCATGGTGGAGGCACTCTGATTCAGCTTCCTGAGGAAACCATTCGGTCTCTTTTATCCCTTTGCTGGAGACGGATTCTGGGTATGCAAATCAGCCCAGATCACGGGGTGCTGCTTATGAAGCTTTGTGGTTTCAGGGATGGGCTTAGACCCAAGGGAAACAGAGAATGGAGGGGTGGCCTACCCACCCTAAAGCTGGAGGAAATCTCATTTCCTGCTCTCCCGCAGTCTGGGCCTGACATCTCCCCAGAATGCGTCCTGGCCTTCTTTGAGGCTGGCTTCATCAGAGCTCAGAGGTAAAATATCTGCATTTTCTGAAGTCATTCTGTATGTGACAGTCTGAGGCTCAGATATGGGCAGGGTCCTACCCCTGATCATAGTGTTTGAGTTACAAAGCCCAAAATCCATTCCTCTGACACAAAGTGCACGTGAAATGTTTAAAGACTAATTGAGTCGCTCTGAGTTTCTGCCCTTGCTGTGAGCTCCCGGTTCAAGCCGTAGGGGCTGGACGTTAGAGTCTCAGCATGCAGTCCTGGCCAGGGCAGGAGCAGGTGCGTTGATAGAAATGCTTGATTGCTGAAAAAGAAAGAGAGCGGGTTGAAAATTCTAAAAGCACCTCGAGTGAATGGTTATTATAAATAAGCTGCATTGCGTAGCTTAGGAGAATGGAATAAAAATAAAAATTCGAATTTAATTAATTGGGTCAACAATGGTTTATGGAGCAACTGCTATGTGCCAGGCACTCATCCGGAGATGAGGAGCCGCCGCATCTGGCAGGACTGGCGGCTCTCAGAGCAAAGGTGGGGGTGTGGGAAGCCTGTGATCACAGGGAGGACCAGCATCTGTAGACACTGACAGCGCTCGAGCAGGGCTGGGGCGTGTGTGTGTGGGAATGAAGTGCCTGACCCTGTGCCGGGAATAAAGGCAATTTTTATAAGATTCAGAGAAGGAGGCTATGGAGTCAGACAATGTGTATGTACATCGTTGTCAAGGATGACAGTGTAGAACAAATGACACCTTGTCCCTCATGGTTACTAACCCTCCCTGTGTGTTAGCATCTGCAGGGAAGCTTTGAAAACCCTGATGCCCAGGCCTCTGGCAGGCGACTCTTTGCTGCCTCCTGGTGGTCATGACACACCAGCTGTGGCTACGCATGAGGGTCCTCTGCCCAAGAGTGGATTCAGATCTCTCTGTTCAGCTGTGAGTCCCTGACTCGCGGACTGCTAGCTCCCAGGGAGGATTTGCTATTTTCTGCGTGGCCCCTGCCTGCCTCAAACATGACACGAGGGCCTCAGATCACCCATGGAAACAAGAACTGGCTTGCTTAGATGAAGAGATGATGGGTCCCACCTGAAGCATCACGGTACATACATCTCTGGGGTGGTGAATGCTCATGGGTGTGGTTATGGGGCTTGGTACCAGGGGACACAGGACTCTGGGATGCGATCACTGCTGCCTGCTGCTGCCGATGTAGGCTCAGCACGGCTCGTGTTAGCTACCGCTCCAAACATGGACGCAGGAAAATACTCACTCGACAGCCATTGATTCAGACCCTGTTTGTCTGGCGCTCATTCCATCCTGGGGCATCAGTGAGAAGAGGATGCAGCCCCTGCCTCATCGTGGGGGTGGCACCAGAGTGGATCCACATCTTTCGGTGACACGGCACAGTCCCCACCAACTTCTACCTGTATCTTGTCTTCCATATTCGTTGAAAAGCAGGACAATGGTTATTCTCACGTCCCTCCTGTCTGTTCAGGTTGGACCTTGTGGCCTGGAGTTGGCTCATCGATGTGTCCGTTGGCTGGGCTTCGTTCTGAAGAACTTTTGCCCTGTGAAGGAAAGAAATAGTCTAGATGGATGCAGTGTCTTATCTCTTGAACATAGGTGTGATAGCTGGAGCTACAGCAGCCATCCTGAGATACTTCCACAAGAATGAACAGCCTTGGTGGTAGTGATGGTGGACCAGCAAGTGAGCAAGGTCTGGGACTTCACAGAATCGATGAAGCATCTGACTCCAGAGTTGTTGCAGGAGAAAAACAGGCTATTGTCCGTTCATTGACTGTCATGTGTGTGTTCTTGTATTAAAGAAACATTCGTGAGTACCGAGGGTAATAATTAGCACAAGTCAATCAATCAATCTGAATAATGATAGGTAAATAATTGTGTAGCAGTTGGTGACCTGCAGGTAATTGGTTGATTTCAGACAAGAAATGCCAGGCACAGGTGCTGCGAGGTGAGGGGCTGCAGGAGGCGTCTCTGAAGGTGACTGCGGAGCTGCTGTCAGGATGGGAAGATGGAACCAGCGATAGGAAGTGTGTGTGGGGACAGCAGAGTCAGTGCCCTGTGGGGAGGGTCTGGTTCATCGGACGATGAACGAACAGTGAACCTAACGTGTCTATGATTCAAAAGCAGTTCAGTTCCAATGCGATACTTTCTCCTAAGGACGTTGGGGGCAGGCGTGATGTGTCACCAGGTGTGGTAAGCAGGAAGCTCCAGGTAACATATCAGGTGCTATGGCAGCCTCTTAGCACATACGGGGGCCTCCAGGACAATGCCGCTGGCACAGGGACGGATGTGATACAAGGGAGTTCAGACCAGTTCAGACTATGGCCCCTCCCTACTTTACCTGGGGGTGAGACACCCCCAGGGCAGTGGTACTAACCCTTTCCTGCACAGCTGTACCCACCTTGCAGTGATAGCAGGGGTTTATGATGTGGTCTGTGCCTGTGGTGCTTGGGCACGTGTCTAGGTCCATGTGTCTAGGGTCCGCAGGATGCCCCCTGTCCACTGTTTCTAACACAGGAGGCGGCCAGCGCATTTAAACAGAGAAGGGCAGGTGCTCAGAGAGGGTGAGTGATGTTCTCAAAGTCACCCGTGGAGCAAGAGAGAAGAGTAAGACCTGGGAGGTCTGAAACTGGAAATAGCGGTCTTTTTTGAGTGTCGTAGAACCAGACATGGATGAGGGAGGAGCAATGAGGAAACTTAGCCAACACTTCAGGGCTCTCACAGAGACGTCTTCCTGTCAGTTCTTCCAGCTGCCTGTGGGGGCGCTGCTGCTCCCGACGTTAGGCAGGTCAGGCACCGGGGAGGGCAATCAGCTTCCTGCTCCCTTAGGTGCTGATAGAAACCTCCAAGGATGAAATACTTGACCTATTCATGATCTTTATGCTGGACGAATCTGTGAATTATTGCTTAGATCCTCTGGATTTGGTGCAGAAAATATCGACTGTCGCCAGAGTGTGCTCAAATAGAGTGATAAGTATGTCGATGGGGACTCTAGAGAATTGCTGTTACCCCAGGACTGGGAAGCAGGATTATGGATGGAACTCAGGAAACCCCTCATTACTCCCTGGATCCATGATTAAAAGGCTAAACACAACAACAACAACAACAACAACAACAAAACAACACTCCAACTCAGCAGGCCTGATAATGGGCCAAAATCTTCCAGAAAGAAACTTGGGTCCACTCACTTGACAAGAGATCTTGACTAGCTAAGGCATTTGCAAAGGGTAAGGTGGGTATGGAGTGGATGGAGAAAGGGGGAATTACAGATAGTGGTTCTAACCACAGGTCTAGTCGCAGAAATGGGACTATACGAGTGACAAGTATTTCTTCCTTATATTGATCGATGAGAATATGTTTGGATGCATATTAATCACACATTGTTATGTGGTCTCCCTGTCTCATCTCCTTGTCCTCTAACATTCGATGTGTTCCCAACAGTTAATTTTATCTCTCAGTATTTAAATTATAAAATATCAAATGAGCCGGAGAAAACAAATATCACTAACAGGAAACTAGTGCTCTGCATCCTCGTGTGGGAAAAGATGCACGTATCGTCGAAGCAGGCGAGGAATATTTCTATCACATTAAGGGGAAGAGCGGCGACCGGTGATCTCTTCCCTCGGAGACGGGGTTATTTGTGGAGATGTGAGGGGGGACAAAGGGTGCACTGTGGTGACTCATTAGGTGTCATTGTTGAAAGTCCGAGATGGCGCTGACAGGACTGTTTTCTGTCTGTGTTTCTGGGTAGGGTGGCTGGAAAGAGAGATTTCTGTGTAGGACTCGGAGGGGAGAAGGAAGCAGTGTCCACTGGGTAGCTCACCCCATGGCTGAGTGTCTGCTGGGTCACTCCGTAGGAGGAAGCGATGGCCCCGATTCCCCTGGACTCACCTTCGGGATGGACCAGACTCTCCCACTGTCATTTTATTTTGCTTTCATTTTTGAAGGATAGTTTCACTTCATAAATTCAAGGTTTAGAGAGTCTTTCTTTAAAAAATATTTTTGAAAGCTTTCCTTTTCGGAGTTGTTGCTCCACTGTCTTCCTACTTGCCTCGCTTTAGTGAGAAACCTGCTTTTCCCATGAGGTTCATTCATCTGCGTACGACGTGCATTTCCTCTCTATTTTTAATATTGTCTCCTGATCACTGGTTCTTAGAAATGTAATTAGGAAGGTCAGTGTTGTTTTCTCCTGTTTCCTGGTTTTGAATTCAGTTGAGATTCTTGAATATTTCAGTCCTCGTTTTCTTCAATATTGAAACATTTGGGGCCATTGTTTCTTGAAGCATTTTCTCTATTCACTCCTGTTTGTCTTCTTCAACTACATGAGTTTCAGGCTGCATGAAGTTGTCCTGCAAATCACTGAGCCTCACTGCTCATCGCTTTCAGTCTTTTTTTTTTTTCTTCACTTTGTTTTGAATAGATTCTATCTTCATGTCATTAAGTTCCCCCAAACTCTTCTTCTGCAGGCAAAATCTAAACTGTGGCAAATCTCAACTGTGCATTTTTCAAATTTGACATTACAACTTTCATCTCTGAAAGGTGAGATGTGGTGTTTATTAAATGTAATTTAAATCTCCACTTAAGATGTTCAATCATTCCACTAATGCTCTAAACAAAGGGACTACTTGCACAGTGTTAATTTTATGTACTGTCTCCCAGTGAACCCTCTGCAGAACAAGGCTGCAGGGCGTGAAGTACAGGGCTGACTGGCGATGTCAGATCTGGGAACCAGGGCCAGACGTGCCATGTCTAAGCCCTGCTAGGGCTGGAGGAGAAGGTGACATTCATGGTGAAGGGAATCTGTGTCTCACTTGCCCATCTGCCTATGTCACTGTGGGTTTCATCACTGGCAATATCCCACACCAAACAGTAATACTCAGCCTCATCCTGGACCTGGGCCCCGCTGATGATCAGGGTGGCAGTGTTTCCTGCGGTAGAACCAGAGAATGTGTCAGGGATCCCCGAGGGCCAGTTGCCAAAACAATAGGTGACCAGCTCAGGGGCCTGGCCTGGCTTCTGCTGGTACCAGTGCATATCATTTACATTCTCAGTGATGTCTGCAGAATAGATGACCTGGCCGTTTGTCCCACAGACACAGACACTGAGGGCTGCTGGGTCTGGTCACAGGAAACCACAGAGCCTGCAAAGGAAAAGAAGAGAAAGGACTGAGGATGAAGGGCCTGGTCCCAGAGCTGCAAAAGAGGTTCTATCTGAGCTGAGCCCATGGTTTGGCAGAGCTCCAGCATATGGTCCTATGGGGGCTGAGATGTAGGCAGAGCCTCGGGGGCAGCACCTGTGCAGAGAATGAGGAGAGGGAATAGGTGTGGGGTCCAGGACATGGTAGAGTCTCCTCAGAGCTCTGTCTCCTGAGACCTCACAGAACCAAAGTCCTCTCTTCTTTCTTTCTCAGTCTTTTGGGGGGTGGTAGTGTTTGAGAGTTTATGCAAATGTACTCATCATCTGGGTTTCTTTCTATCTTTTTTTTTTTTTTATGCCTACAGCACCTGGTCTTCCTAGTTGATCGCTCATCCAAGTACTAACCAGCTCTGACCATGTTTAGCTTCTGAGATCAGATGAGATTGGGCTTGCTCAGGGTGGCATGGCCACAGACTCATCTCTGTTTCTTGAGGGAGGAGTTAGCAGATCATTCTCACCAGCTAGAGGGGGCAGGGCAGGTGGCTGAGGAGGAAGGAGTAGAGTTCCCCAGCTGCTTCAAGCTGCTTCTAAGAAAAGCAGCCATAGACTAACTTTTCTGATCACAGTCACTTTCCTGGGGTGCGAAAACATGGCCACTGTCCCAAATGAATGGACATGTGGCCCCAGCCTCCCTCACACACGCACTCG
The DNA here is from genome assembly GCA_003508835.1 of Eonycteris spelaea. Classification (NCBI taxonomy): domain Eukaryota; kingdom Metazoa; phylum Chordata; class Mammalia; order Chiroptera; family Pteropodidae; genus Eonycteris; species Eonycteris spelaea. Next base: position 166,366 of record PUFA01000582.1, on the reverse strand, counting down.
TCCCTGTGGGTATATGCTCCTTCTCAGGCTGATGGAGAGAACTCTCTAGGCTTCTCTGTGGAGTGTACAGATCTGGTTCGTGTGGATTTCTGTTCGCCTCTTACTAATATCTCATAGGGGAGGGATTGTCACTCTTTTTTTGAAAAATATTGAAGTGTATGGGGAGAAGAGAGAGAAGTGAAGGGTCTTTTTATAGCTGTTATTCGTGAAATGAGCATTGTGGATGGTTTTATTCCTTCTTTTCCATGGCATGGCAAAGTGAACATCATATAAACTTTTCCATTTCATCATTTTAAACTGTACGCCTCATCTGTCTACATCCTCTGTCTGACAAACATAAATGTCTTTGTCCTACACGGTGAGCAGGATTGGGGCAGCAAAGTGAACCAGAACTTGAACTGAGATTTTTGGGTCTTTTATTGACTGTAGGTTTCTTGTCTACAGCCTCTGGTTGGGTGTTGCTTTGAAATTTAATCTGAAAATCTCTGCCTTTGAATTCTGGTGTTTAGAGCATAGCCTGAATGTGATTAGTAATAGAGTTTAATTATATCATCTTGCTACATTTTTATTTGTCCGATCTTTTTCCGTGTTCACTTTTCCCTTTATCTCTGTTCTTTATTAATTGATCCTCTTTTTGATTCCATCTTCTGTCCATTTTTAGTTATTAGCTACAAGTCCTTGCCATGTTTTTCTCTGTAACGTGCGAAAGCCTCCATTCAGGTGACATTATATAATGTTACTCAGTGTATGGAACTTTTTATTCCTGTCTCCTTAAGGTTTTTTATTTTTCATTTTGCAGTCCTTGTCATACATATTACTTTTGCCTACCTTATAAATTCTAACATATATATTTGTTATATATGTCTTTCGAAAGCGAGTTCATTTTTAAAGATACTTAAATAATAAAGAGTCTTCATGTTCGTTCTTTGAGTCCGCATTTCTAACGTTTTCATTTATTTTTGCCAATTCATATTTTTTTGCTATCTTTTCTTCTGCCTGCAGGGTGCCCGTTATTATTTCTTGTATTATAACACTGCTGATGATGAATGCTGCCAGTTATCATGTATCTGAAATTTTTAATTTAGTTTAATGGTTTATTTCGTCCTGTGACTCACTGATTCTCTTCTCATTTGTAAAGTCTTTTGTGTGTGTGTATCTGTTACTTTGCGGTCTCTATTCTTTGTCTTCCAGTTCACTAATCTCTTCTTCCGCAGTATTGCATCTGGTGTGGATCTCAACCCTTGTATTCTTAACCTGAGACATGGAGTTTTCACCTCGAGATGTTGGATCGGATCTTTCTATGACCTTCCCTGTCTTCTTTGTACCTGTTTGGTCATTCATATGAAATTTGAACTCCAGACTGCAACTGCACTGTGCCTTACATATCCAGGCTTCTCACCAGGCTTTGGATCATGTATGTCAGATGCACCAGCCGCACATTTGCATGAGCTGTTGCTTACAATACCTCCCTCTCCTCCCTCTCTCTCTCTCTCTCTCTTTTCTCTGTCTTTCTTTCTCTCACACTTTCTCTCTCTTGCACCCTCCCTCCCTTTCTCTGTCTCTGTCTCTGTCATTCTGTCTCTCTCTCTTTCTCATCGCTTTCTCTCTTATCTGTATACTTTTACAAATATAGTGACGTATTGTTGTTTTTTTCCTTTTGGACAATTGACTACATTTTATAGACATTAACAAGTAAAAACATTTCTATATTTATCCATGCTGCTACCATAGCTAATACTTTGTATTTCCTTGTATAGATTCACATTTCAGTGTATCATAAAACAGAAATATGAACTCAGTAACGGGGTGCCCGTTACTGTTTCTGCTATTCAGACCTGCCAGTGATCAATTCTGGAAGATTTAGCACTGATAATGTATGACATCGCTTTCTTTTTTTAAATGATTTTTTTCACTGGGTAAAGGATTCAAAGTTGACAGGTTTTCTCTGTCACTGCTTTAATGAGAAGTCTGACCTCATCAAGACCGCTGTCCCTCTGTACACAAAGTGTCTTTTCTCTCCGGCTTCTTTTAACAGTGTCGCTTCATGGTTGATTTGCAGCAATTCCACCAGGTGTGCGTCGGTGCTGCTTCCATGTTTCCTGAGGCTGAGGTTCGTTCAGTTTCTTGGACGTATTTGTTTATGGCCTCACCAAATTTGGCAAATGAATGCCTATCATTTCTTCCAATACTTTGTCTATTTACCAGATCCTTCCTCTTCGTGTCTCCCTCAGGGACCCAGATTACACTCTATTTGGGCCGTGCGAAGTTCTCCTACATTGCCTGAAGCTCAATCAGTTCCACAGGCTTTTCCTTGCTGTGTTTCCTTTTGCGTAGTTTCACTCACCATGTCATCACTATCACTCGTTTCTTTTGAAGCATCTGTGATGACTTCGGTCTCATTCAGTGTTTTTTTTTAAATCTCAGACCATGTATCTCATCTTCTTGCAATTGAATATACGTTTTTAGAATGTCTTTAATTACTGTTCCTAAGGTGTTCAATTTTACCTCTAACCACAAATAAATTGCAATATAACTATAATGATTGTTTATGTGTCCTTGGTTGGCACAGCTTCTACAGATCTGCCAGAGGCAGGGAGGAGGGGGCAGCCTGGAATCTGAGGTCTGGGGACCTGGGCCAGACATGCTCACAGCATTGTCTACAATCCTTTTGGGTTTGCAGGAGTGTGTGACACAGACGGGGAAGGCGGTTTTTGTCTCACTTCCCCATCTGCCTGTGTCACTGTGAGCTTTACCACTACTGTCCCAAGCAGCACAGTAATATCAGCCTCGTCTTCAACTTGGACCCCACTGATGGTTAGAGTGTTCGTGTCCCCAGAGTACGAGCCAGAGAACCGGTTAGGAATTCCTGACGGCCTGTTATTATTACCATATATGACAGTCACGGGGGCCTGACCAGGCTTCTGCTGTACCCAGGTGGGATAATAGCTTTTTAGGCTCGCTCCCTGGCAGGTGATTTTGACTGTCTGTCCGGGGGATACAGATACTGCTGGTGGCTGAGACAGGTTAGAAGAGGCCACAGAACCTGTAAGAGAAGAGAGGAGAGGAGAGGTGAGTGTGAGGGTGAGGGTCTCATTCCCAGAGGGCGCACACCCTGCAGCATTCCCTGTGCTGCGCTGAACATCAGGGCCAGGCTGCTCCCTGGTTTCTCTGGAGGCCAAGTCCTGGGAAGCAGCACCTGTGTACAGAGTGAGCAGGGGAAGCAGAAGGGTCCAGGCCATCGTGGAGACACCCAGCTTCTGCCTTTGTGCCCTGAGCTGGGATGTTGCATCAAGGTTGCCCTTATACTCTGTAAGAACAGGTCCTCATGCAAATCCACTTCCTCCTCCTTGTGGCCTTATCGGGTGTCTCATTGCTAAGCAGAAAGGCTCTGTTCTTAGGAGTCTGTGAAGTGGGCTCTCATCACAATGCCTCTGCCAGGTTCCCAGAACTCTCTGAGTGTTGAGTGAGACAGTGCTGACCCCTGATTCAGTACCTAAACACACACTGAGGCTCTTCCCTGGGCTTGTGGAGACCCCTCGGTCCTCCTCTCTAGTGAAGAGGTCATCCATGAAGCTGGGGGGAGTGCTTATAGAGGCAGTGGTCACGCTGGTGGATGAGAGGGCAGATTCCATGATTAGACACAGTGAAATTGGTCATGGACCTCACAGGTAATCTTTTTTAGTATGTCTTAGAATAAAAGCCACAAAAGAACTTTGGGTTCTAGAGTAAGGAAAAAATTCTTGATGACACCAGATGCATGCTTTCTAAAAGGAACGATTAATATATTGGACCACAACAAAGTTAATATTTGGCTTTGCAAAACAGTTAAATAGGATAAAAAACAGCTAACAGAAAGAACCAAATAGGTCATAAACAACTTGTGATCAGAGTATAAAAAGAATTCTCATAACTAAACAATAAATAGACAACAGAATACAATGCATTTAGAACATGGAAAATAAATACGCACTGAGATTTTGTGGAAGAGAGACTAGAGTGAGGGCAACAAGGACGTGGGAAGCTCTTCATCATTAGCTATCAGTGAAATGCAAATGAGAAGCACAGTGCAGAGTCACTATACACCTCTCAGAATGGCTGAAGTAAAACAGTGACAACAGCCAGCACCGGCAAGGATGTGGAAAACCAAGATCACTCACGCACAGCCGGTGGAAATGTGGAATGGTAGAGACACTCCAGAAAGTTTTCCAGCTTGAAAAAATGACAAAACTAAATTTGTTGTTACCTACCGTATGACCCAGCAATAATGTGTTGGGTACTTATTTCAGAAAACTACACACTTATGTTATCAGAAAAACTCTAGAAATATACACAGCACCCGTGTGCCTTATCCCCCAAAGTGAGAACAACCCTGATGCCCCTCCACGGTGGATGGGTAAACAGATTGTGGTCCACTCGGTCTGTGGAATACCACTCAGCAATGAGAAGGGGGGAAGTCTTCATGCAACAACCATTTTGAGGAATCTACAAGGGATTATGCTGAGCGAGAAAGGTCAATCAGGAAGGCTAAATATGGTACAACTATAGACCTTTATTTCTATAGAAGACAAAATTGTAGAAGGCAGAGTCATTTAGCTGTTGCCAGGGCTGAGGGGCAGAAAGGGCACTTGGAGGAAGGAGGTGGGTGTTGTTACAAGAGGACACACGGGGGACCCTTGTGGTGATGGAAGTGGTTTGTGTTTTGATTTCATTGTTGGATTCGTGAATCTACGTGTGGAATAAAATAACATACATGTAAACACACACAGTAATTATAAAGAGAAAGAGGTAATGAAAAAGGAAGAAAGAGCATGAGATATGGAAACACTGAACAGTGATATAGGATGTAAACAATGGAAATAAAAAGAGGCAGGAGCTGGGGGGCAGAGGGAGCCCGAGGAGAAAGCACCCCTCCTCAGCACGCTCTCACTTCAGCCCAGCCTCCCTGTCATACTCTCGGCCACATCAAATACAAGTCCCTCCATGTGCAGGTCCTGGACCTGTTTCCTCTGCTCCCTGGGTTAATCTGTCAACAGCTCATCTTCCGAAGAGATACCACACATGAGAGAAAGGCACGAAATGACATTCCTTCTCGAAACTTTGTGATGGCTACTGACCAGATGAGTAGAGTACTTCTTCCTCCTTTTTTGTTTTCAACAGCCAAATTGAACATAATTGACATCCCAGAAGTCCTTGACACATAAATTTTATGATCTGGTCTCAGAATCACCTAGCATCTCTGCAAACCAAGCCGCAGGTATAGAATAGGCAACGGAAGGGACACTTGTTCACACCGTTCACTTGTCACTGTCACATGACAAGAGCTGACCATGGCCTCCTACTGAGCCCCTGACTTTGCTGTCACCAGGACCTCTCCTTGTGCTGTCTCAGGGAGGAGCTAGGATGATGAGATTAGCAGAGGGAAGAATCATAGGTCTCAGTGTCCTGGGGAGGGAAAGAGAGACCCTCACCCTGACTCTCTGAGTCACTTCCCCTTTGTATCACTGTTATATATATACTGAGTTTGACCCTCAAAGCTCTGAGCTCTAGCACAGTAATACTCAGCCTGGTCCTCAGGATGGAGTTTGGAGATGCTTAAGTAGCGGTCGGCCCCACAGCTGGAGAACGAGAAGCGATTGGAGATCCCGTCCCCCTTGCTGTGGCTTCCATCACTGTTAACCTTCGTCACATACTGAGGGGCCTTCCCTGCCGTCTGCTGATACCAATGAATGTAGAAGGTGCTGTGCTCACTGCTCAGAGTGCAGGTGAGCTTGGCCGAGGCTCCCAGGGAGGCAGATGCAGGTGGGGCTGGCTCAGAACAACCATAGCACAGAAGCCTGGACACAGATACAGACATGAGGCTGATGCACCAGAGTTGGAACAAATGTCCCTTAGGAAGGTGCTTAGAGGGGACTATCAGGCAGGGCGACCCTGAGTGTCCTGGGACACTGTGACCTGTGGGGAAAACCAGAGGCAGGAGGTAGAAGGGAACCAAGTCCGTGGTGGGGAGGCATTTCCAGGCTCTCTGCCCTGAGGCAGCCAGCTGAAACTGGCCTCTCAAACTCCTGTCCTATCCTCTCTGCTTGCAGCTCAGAGGAGGAGCCTGAATGCAAATCTCTTCTCTTCTGATCCCCAGTGTGTCTGTCTCTGCTCTTGTCTGAGCTCTGAGCCTGAGGGCCTCATTCTGGCAACTTCCTGAGGTCAGAAGGAGGGCAGGTGCAGGCTTCAGAGTGGAGAGTTCATTCTGTGCAACACAAGTGTCTTCAAAGGGGCATCAGTCACGCCCTTTGCACTGAGCACAACCCTGGGGAATTGGACTCATTAGGGTCCTCAAACCAGGACCCACAGTGCCCCCTGGTGCCCTCAGAGTGAATGTCATCCTACATATGTAGGTAATTTAGCAGAATGACTACTTAAATGATGCTGATTTTTGATGTTTCTCCCTAACGCCGCCGCTCAAACGATATCATAATAAGTGAACATCACACCTCTGCTGTAGGCACGGCCTCTCCTCCAGTTTAATGAGGAGGGAACCATCACTGTGAGGTTAATGAATTTTCTAAACTCTTCCACTCAATTATGATGTCAAGTTTCTAAGCGTGGAGACTGAACCCAGAGTCTGACATTTCAATTCCCTCCCTACCTTGCCTTCACCATCCCCCATATCATCATCCTCCCCTTTCCCACATTCTTAAGCCTCCTCTATCACCACCCTCAGGGAGAATGGAGCTTCTGAGTAGAGCTCATGTTTTCCTGCTATGGAAATCTGTGTTTATGGGATGTGGACTGTGTGGACAGAGATGGGAAACTCAGTCTGCTCCCTCCATGACAGACAACTCAGAACCATGTGTCTGCGAAGCACAGAGAGTCAGGTGACTGGTCAGGCTCCCTGTGTCCGGCTCGGATCCTGACAGTGAGATCAGGATTCCTATCCTCTTTTTTTCTTTTTCTTTTCTTTCTTTCTTTTTTTTCTTTTTTTTTTGGGGGGGGGGTGTTTCCTTTGAATAAAAAGTGAATAAATACTCTTTATTTATTATTTTACTTATTTTTATTTTTATTTAGATTCCCGTCTGTCACCACACATTTGACTCCTTTTACCACATCTACCACTCCTTTTTCCCTTCCATCCCTACCCTATGCTAACCACTAGACTTCTATCCATGTCCATGAGTCTCTGCTCGTTTATAATCTTTGTTTGTTGCTTTTACTTTTGTAAGGGTTCCTTTTCTAACATGGTCAAGGCCATTGAGTTGGACAACAGTCAATATCAGAAGATGGTCCTTTTAACTTCATGACACATAATTAGCAAAAAAGCATGTTTCACCTCATATCTGTGCCAGATGTATCGATTTTCAAACCTAGTCCTGCTCAGGGTGAGAGGAAAGAAATTCACTTACAAAAGCAGATGACGCTGATATAGACTTGGTCTGTGAAGCGCTGTGCTGATCCCTGTGCAGAAACAGAACAACCCCACAGCTCCCCCCTCAGAGTCGGGTCTGAAGAGACGATGGCAGAGAAGACGAGGGCTGTGGGCTTCAGACGCGCCCACTGCTGTCCCCAGCTGCGTGGTGCCGCGTGACTTGTCCCAGCTTCACATCCCTGAAGCTTCCTCTCCTCCCACGTCACACCTCAGGGATCCACTGGCCCTCCTGCCGGCCGCTTCTCACACCCATGCTCCGGGCCATGACATCATGGGAGATGACCTCTCAGTGCCATCCAGGGAGAACCGACCTTCATACATGTGACCTGTGCTTGTGAATTAGGCACATATACCCCTTTGTGGCCAACAGCAGTGTGTCATCCGACGTGCTGAGGCAGAAAGAGCAGTGATCCTTCAGGTTAGTCCAGAGCGGTACAAAGAGGGGTTCACACAGAGATGTGCCCGGTCAATAACATATTTCTAAAGATCCTCCTTTCCTCTAGAGGTATGCACAGTGTCTGACTTTCTGACTTGTCGTGAGATTCATGGAAATGATCTTCCCACTGAAAAACATACTGGAAGCAATATTTATCCGAACAATTCACAGGCACTGTTGTCATTCGTTATACTGACGAAGCATAAAATGTGTTTGATGGCTAAGAATCATCTTTAAAATTGTAGTTGCATTTAATATCAGCTGTTGGATAAGGGACTAGTATGGACTCATGGCATAAATATTCCCTTGTTTCTGAGAGGCCTCAATAGTCACGGTTTGCATAGAAAGGAAAGTGGATCAGCCTCTCCTCCTTAGTTATCATCTGAGTCGGGGACCCTCCATCGCCTCCTGGTGCCTGTGAGTAGATGTTGCAGGGACAGGGGCACCAAAGACAGCAGTTGAGCATGAAGTGTGAGTCGTGAAGATGCGCTGTAGTTCTGACGTAAACATAAGATTTCAATGATTTCGTAAAAAATCATGTCAAAGATATTAATATTTTCCTATTTAATCCATATTGAAATGATCATATGTCGACTAATTGAATTAAAGAAATAGAATATGGGATGGTTCCATCATATAGCAGTTAGCACGTCCGCTTTACACGCAGAGGGTCCTGGGTTTGTGTCCCAATGGAGCCACAGACATGGTCTACGGCCATGCACCCTGAACAAGCCCGATGTCTGATCTCGAAATCTAAGCAGGGTCGGCCTGGTTAGTGCTTGGAATGGGAGACACCGAGGAAGACCAGGTGCGTAGCCATAAATAAATAAATTTTTAAAAAGAAATCGATATATGAAAACTAATTCCACTCATTTCTTCAATTTTAAATGCAGATCCTGCAAAATTTTTACTTTTCCTGTCTGGTTCAAATGTCGTCTCTGTTGGAAAGGGCGCAAAGTCACCGTATCAGCTGCTTGCTGTTGCAAAGGGAGAAGACCTTCCTGGCACCTGGAGGAGAGGCCAAGTCTTTAGTTGTGGAAGCACAAGAGACGAACAGGATGGCGTGTAGACCAGGCATTCTGAGGCCAAACGCCCTCGTCGTGCTGCTGGCTCAGCCACTTTCCAGTTCGGACCACAGAAACGCTCCTCTCCTCTCCATGTCTCAGCTTCCCCCTCTGAGAAGAGGTGATGACGGGATCTTTTATCATAGAGTATCTGTGATTCAGCAATTTCACAACTACGAAGTGTCGAAATGGTGCTGCGACCTTTTAAGCACACATCAAAATTACTTCACCTCCTTGTATTAATGTCCTTAATTCTCATCCTTCTACTCAATATAGACCAAAGCAATCAGAATAGTGGAAGGAGGGAATTACGGAAACAGAACATTGGGATTTTGACATTGAAAAATTTATGAGCTACACTAAAAGTGACACACCTATGTACACACACACACACGCATGCATGCATGCACACGCCCCATGCACACAGGCCCACAGCTGCACTGCCCTTTGCGCAGCTCGAAGGAGGCACATCCAGGAGACGGACATGGTCCTAGACCTTTGGGCCCAGAGACGTGGTCCTGCTACTCCAACAGAGACAACACGGTGTCCCAGCAGAGCTATGGCAGAACTACGTCACGCTTGGAAAGATCGTGATTTGTGTCATTTCATCCCACTTATCTCACTAGAGTGTGCCCTGAGGGTGACTGCTGGTTGAGGGAGGGGTCCAGTAGTCATGCAGAAACAGCCAACCTGCCCTGCACACATTGACATCACTGTGTATCCTCTGACCCGACCACAGAGAACAGCATGAAGACCTGAGAGGCAGCTGACGACAGCGGGGCTGGTGTCACTGATGAGTGCAGACTTTGGGCCAGAGCATAGCAACACCTCACACTCATCCAGAAAGCCACGAGGTCAGTCCAGAAAGCCACGTGGTTAACATTAACAGGGTCTAAGACTTATCACATACCCTTGGACTTCAGCTAGGTCAGGAGGACTGGGACCTGGGGTTGGGGGAGAAGCACATCAGCTTGGTGTCCTGGGGACTTCATCAGGAAGGCAGCTGCCATTCAGTGCTCACTAACAATGTGAGGCCATTGCCTCATCGGTAGCCTGACTGAAGGCTTTGGAGACCACCTTGTCACATGCCAGAAATTTGCTCACTGTAGTGATGCACAGAACAGAGATGGAGCCTGGATGTCCAGACATGGATGGGCCATGCAGGGGAGGTCAAAGGCCTTCCGGATTGTCAGTTCAGCCCCACCTGATCTTTGAGAATTCAGGGGTGCACTCCAACCTTCAACCTCCCAAGGAGATGGTGAGCCCCAACACGGTAGACACACTGGTGTGCGTTGAATCGTGTCCCCAAATTCATGTGTTGAAGTCCTAACCCTAGACCCTCAGGATGGAAGCTTATTGGAAATAGGAGTGTTGAAGATGCAATTAGATCATGTAAGATGAGGTCATACCGAAGCAGGGAGGGCCCCTAAGCCAGTACATTTGAGTGGTGTCTTCAGAGAAACGGGAAACTTGGAGACAGACACAAAGGAGAACACCATAGAGGATGGAGGCAGGATATAAACCAAGTACACCAGAGATTCCAGCAAGCCGCTGAGGGAAGGAGACAGGCAGGGTGCAGATTCTTTACCCCACCAGCCATGATGACAGTTGATGTCTGGCTTTTACCTCAGAACTGCGAGTCAATATTTCTGTATTGTCAGCCCCCAGTGTGTGATATCTGTATTCACAGCCCCAGCACTACACGGTTCCCTGTAAGGTCAGGGCGCTCAGGGCATCCGCCACTGCTTCTGTCCCTGTGATCACAGCACCCTGGGAGGAGGCTCCTGCCATGAGCTTCCCTCCCCTGCTGGGTTCGACTCTCCTCCCATGAGTCTGTCTCAGTCCCCAGATAGCACAATTTCCCCTGTAAACAAGACCCTCTGGCCCCCGTGTCTGCGCCTTCTGGGATTATGTGGGAAGCGATACTCGTAACTCACGGTCTCCAGAGTCTGTGTTTTCGAACAAAGACATTCTGCAGTTTGTTTGTTTTTTTACACCTACAGCACGCTGGTCTTACGGGTGGTCTCCCATCCAAGTACTTACCAGGCCAACACTGCTTAGCTTCTGAGATCAGTCATCGGGCTTGCTCCAGCACATGGCCGTAGATCAGGGATCGCGCCTCCAACGGGGGCACGAACCCAGTACCTTCTCTGTGTAAAGCAGATGTTTTAACCCCTACACTATGGAACCACGTCCCATTTCTACAGTTTTAACGGCACGTCACCAAGACTGTTAAACACGCAGTCACTGCTTGGTTCCTGTGCAACATTCTCCCTCACAGAATTGAGTCTAACTATGAGAAACGCCATAAAAGAGACATGTGCCATGACCTGCAAGGGCAAAGATGTGTTCTAGGACATTATTCAGCAAAAGCGTCTCACTCAAACTTTATGTCACCAGATGGCTTTTCCTGAGGAAGGTACTTCAACATAACCTTGAAAATAATTTGTGCTCACCGGGTAAGAATAGTTCTCCAGAAAGGGATAAGGTTCTGGGAGCTAAGACCAACCAGGGGTAGGTTCAGGGATTGACGGAGGCATCTCCAATGGTAGGACCATGGCACCTCAGGCTCCAGGGCTACTGTTTGCAGACCATGTCTGACCCCCTGCAGGCTGAGGAGCTCCCGTGCAAAGATCCACTTCCCTGGGTAACGTGGTGGTGAGGTCAAAGTTAAGTTCCCTTCATTCGTCCCCTGTTAATGAAAAGAGAGTCAGAACTGAATATGTGGACAGAGAAGCCCGCATCCCAATGGGTCGATATCCTATTAGAGGCAGGACCTCGAGGGTGCCATGTTTGCTCTGTCCAATCTGGACGTTGAGCCATCCGAATTCGGGAGCCATTGCAAGGCACTGAAGGTTCACGTAGTTTGGAGCCATAAAACAGTTGCTGAGACTGCTTGGGGCCCTAAAGCAGCTGCTGAGACTAGTTATCAATGGTTAAAGGGAGCAAATGGTTAATTTAATTAGTACTGACCCTGGAGGGAGGTTTGCTCCTAAAGAATCCTTTTAAGATAATGGAATGTTGTACATCCCAAATAACAAGAATGTATATGATCTGTGTGAATGTTAGCATTAAATGATATACCTTGGCTTGCTATTGTATCCTAATTTTATAAAGGCTGAGCTAAATAAACTCGAGGCTGCAGCACTGACTGTATGCCCTCCCGAACCTTTCCTGTCTCTTCTTTTTTCCTTAGGCTTCACCCCCTCTTTTAGTGCTGTTCGACTTTAGCCGGCTGGCTCTGCACGGACATCCCCACCTTTGTCTCTCTTGAGCTGTCAAGCGGTGTCTGACACACAGCCAGAGACAGAAAGGTTGTTTCCAAGTACCTCAGTGAGCTGAAGCTCTCAGGGATTCACCTGCCTCAATGGGAGGAGGAGTAGTTTCACGTTTGCCCTTGAATGTAGAAGGTGTCCCACCTCACGGAGCTGACAACAGACTTGGCACAGGAGGTGAGTACGGCCAGCCCAGGCCGCTGATCTCACTTCCTCATCACTTAGAAAGTGGGGAAAAGCCCTCTCCCATCCCTGCTTGGGAACTGCAGAAATAATCAACTTCATCCCTGGGCTGGAGAGAAGAGGCGCAGTCCCCAGAGTTGGAGTCTGGGGGCTGTTGAGGTGTCATTCTTGACCCCTCCTCAGCCATGGGGGGTGTGTGCAAGACCTGGTGGTACAAAGAGAAAGGATTATAACCCCCAATGGTCACTGTTGCTCCAGCACAGGAGATGCTGGCCATCTGTCCAGGGGACCGAGCTGCCCAGGAGGAGAGTCCGGACACACTGGGTCCCCAAGCCTGCTGGGATGAGGGGTGTGGACAGGGGCAAGTGCAAGTCCAAGACCTCATGGAGCCCAGGTGGGAGGGAGAGCAGGTCCCCTGTGATTCACAGAGGTGCCTTTCTGTGGTGACTCTCACCAGAGCTCTGAGCATCAGGTGGGAGGAAAGCCATGCCCAGTGTGGTCCTTAGAAGACCAGCAGCACGAGGTCCCCGGAGCCATCAGTCAAGCAGATTCCCAGGCCGGTCCTCACCTGCTGCAGCGGCGTCTGCTTCTTAGGAGACCCCAGGGACTTGGGTGCTCACTGGGTGTCAGAAGCTCTAGGCCAGGCCACCATGGAAACTCTCACTTCCTCTCACGAGAGTCCTCAATTCCCTCCCAGGCCACCTGTGTCTTGATGCTTAACTCTCCTGCCCTTGTCAGCTGAGCGTGATTCAGATGCCAGACCCTGTCATGATGTGGAAAAACATTTTAAGAACAGACTTTATCAGAAGCCCCCTGGGCCTTGTGCGGGAGGGGAAAATTTCCAGCGGGACATCCAGACAGAAACAGATGGTTCAGGCCGCTTCTGTTCTCACTCGCTCCACAGAATCTGAGCTTTCCTCAGCACCTCCAACACTTCATGGTGTTTTCTGTTTTTACAGAAAATTACACCTTCATGTAATTTCTCTCTGACTGAAACCCCTTCTCACCCAAGTACCAGCCACCTCCATGTGTTTAGGATTCTGGAACAGAAATGACATAGAATGGGCAGCTTAAAAACAACAGAAATTTCTTGCTCACCATTCTGGAGGCTGGAATTTCAAGGTCAAATCATTAGCATGGCTGCCTTCTGCTGAGGACCCGCCTCCTGGTCCATAGCTGGTGCCATCTGGCTGTGTCCCATCTCCCGACTGGGAGGGGGAAGGGATGATGAATCTACTAACACCACTAATCCCACTCATGAGGGCTCCAGCTCAGGACCAATCCCCTCCCAAAGGCCCCTTCTACTCATCTTTTCACCTTTGGGGTTGAGATGTCAAGATATGTATTCTGGAGAAAACAATATTTCAGATTATAGACCAGCTGAAATTGTACTTATCCATTCAATTCTGTGTACATGTCACCTAGGAGGAAGCCTCTGACCATCACAATTCTTTAACATCCCAGGGGATGTGATATCCTCAGATCCTTTGCATGAATTAACACCACCCTGTCTCAATACCCCTAATCTTACATTTATGATGCCCAGACATGACTAGAAAAAAAACAAGCAGGAATATCTGGAATGGAAGGGCTTTTGAGGGCTCAGCAACAGGGCCAGGTAGGAGGCAGCCCCTTATAAGACGGAAGCAATGTCCTCCAGGAGGCTGTATATGCTCCAAGTCAGTGTGCAATCAACCCCGTTGCTTCTTTCATAGGGAGAATTCACGGATCTAGAAATCAGGAGGTTAAAGTTAAATCAGGAGGGAGAGTCACCCCTCCCTCCCATATCTAGGGACCCATCAACAAGATGTTTTCTTTTCTTCTCAGAGACTTTACGCTCCGAGTGATTGCATGGAGCTCGTGGTGGAGACTGCTCCACAGCCACTTTTGGCTCCTCCTGACAGTGAAGGATCCGGCAAAGGCTGGGATTTGTGTGGGTTTGTTGATGGTGACTTTGAAGTGGGCACTGGGTTGATTCCATACCACAGAGGTAAACAGGGGCCGCACGGCATGCAGTAAACCCGCCAATCCTCCCAGTCTGTAGTCAATGATCAGAGTCACTAAATCACAAGCACCCAAATCAGCAAGACTGATTACGGACCAGTACCTTCCGGAATGAAGCTGTGTGCAATCCCAACTGACAAGGGATCATGACTCTCAAGGCATTTGCTGAGGTCAAGGGGGACATGGCGTGCAGAGGGAAGAAGGTAATGGCAGACACCAGCTCTGAACACAGGGCTCGTCACTGAAATGAGGACAATGGGACTAACAAGGATTTCTTTCCTGTTTATATGTATATGTCTGCATACATATCGAGCTCACATTTTTATCTTCCCCGTCTCGTTCCATTTTATTTAACCTAAGATGAATTAAAAATAGTTCACTTTACATTTTAATATCTAAGTTACAGGATATCCCATACACCTGGGGAAAATAAATATCACTAGAGGACAAAATAGTATTTTGCATCCTCTCTGAGAGAGGGTTCGCATATTAGTGGTTGTTCACAAGACAGTTTCCTCATGTTAGGTAAAGCACAGCTATGTCGATTCTGTTAATTAGGAGACTGTGTGCTCTTGGACAGGTGAGTAGGTTTCCATTAACAACGGTGGGACTCTGGTGGCTTCTTCTGTGTCAACATGGACAGGCGGAACTCTATTTTGCAGAATGATTTTCTGCCTCTGCTTCTGTAGGGTGGGTGGTGGAAAGAGAGATTCCTGTGTAGGACTTGGAGGGCAGAAGGAAGCAGCATCCTCAGTGTAGCTCACACCGTAGCTGAGTGTCTGCTGGGTCACTCCATAGGAGGAAGCGACGGCCCTGATTCCCTTGGACTCACCTTCGGGACGGGCCTGACTCATTTACTGTCTTTCAGAGCCCAGAGCACTTAGTGAGTCAGGCCCTTTTACATTCTGTAAAAATACAAGGAACAATCGGATCTCTCTGGGGACTTTGAGGTGGACACTGGGGACTTAGGTGAGAACCAGAGCTCTGTGTGTATAGTGGCCTCCTCTGTCCTGATGATGATGTTGGGGGCAGCTGTCCCTCTTAGACTGTGCTCCCTGGAAGCAGAAGCTGAGATGGTGAATTGTGCGCACAAGAAATCAGGAAGCAGGTGAGGAGGTGAGACCGGACAGAAGGAGGAGGTGACCCCCACGAGGTTACACATGAGGCCTCAGGTTTGTCCAGGGAGCTCTCTCAAGCTGGCATGTTTCGGTCACACTAATTGGGCAGGGGTTGGCAACTTGGCCCCTGGTGGTCACTACATTGACCTCTCTGAGAAGGGCATGAACCTGGGGTACCATTTCTGAATCTACAACACTTCTTAATGAGGGCACGGCTGAGAGCCGCCAGGGTCCCCGGCAAAGGCGCGTGGGCGGTGGTACCACAGGAGGGGTCTGCGTGGACAGGCCAGGGCTCTGCTCCACTCAGTCTCTCAGGCCGTCATGAGAACCTGGGGCTTGGGAGCTCAGCTGAGCTGGGCGATTTTGGGATGTGATTCTGATCTGTTCAGTGAGGGACGGTCCAGTGACCACCATATGGAAAAGACAAGTCATTGACCATGGGACAAGTGTCTTTCTCTGTTTGTTCTTCACGCAGACCTTCTGTCTCCAATTCACACCCAGGCCACGACAACACCAGGACAGCCACGTCGTGCGAACCCAGAATCCAGTCCAGGTCGCCCCTCAGCAGAGGGGACTGAGGGTGAGGCTCGAAGGGGTGGCCTGGGATCTCAGAGGTAGCAAACCGGGCCGTTCCTGCTAACAGCTCTCTCTGAAGTCCTCCGTGAGCCAGAGGACAGTGTGACACAGACCGGGAAGATGGGTCTCACTTCCCCATCTGATGTGTCACTGTGAGCATTACTACTGTATGGGGAGAGGAGGGAGAAATGAAGGTCCTCTTTTTACAGGCGTTACTCGTAAAATGAGCATTGTGGATTATTCTTTCCTTTTTTTTTTTAACATCAAAGGGAGCATAATATGAAATTTCCATTTCATCATTTTAAACTGTACACCTGATCTGTCTGCATCCTCTGTCTGACAGCCACCGGAGGAGGAGAATTGGGGCAGGAAACTTAACTGGAACTGACTCTGAGATATTTGGGTCTTTTCTTGACCTTCGGTTTCTTGTCTCCCGCCTCTTCTTCAGTGTTGCTTTGAAATTTAATCTGTAAACCTCAGCCTGTGCATTGTGGTGTTTAGAGCGTAGCCGAAGATGATTCGTAATGTCGTTTCATCATATCATCTTGCTAGGTTTTTATTCGTCTCATGTGTCCATGTTCCCTTTTCCTCTTTGATCTCCATTTTTTATTAATTGATCCTCTTTCATGATTCCATTGCAATTCTGTTTCAGTCATTGGCTAGGAGTCTTTGCCATGTTGTTGTCTGTAACTTGTGAACGTCGTCATTCAGCTACTGTTATATCATGTCGCACAGTGTGTGGCACTTTTTATTTCTGTCCCTCTCAGTTATTTAGTTTTCATTTGAACTCAGTGTCCTACGTGTTACCTTTACCAACATCAGAAATTCTAACATACATGTTTGTTATATTTATCTTTTGATAGAGAGTTAATTTTTAAAGATATTTAAATAATAAAGAGTCTTCATGTTTGTTCTTTGAGTCCGCATTTCTAACGTTTTCATTTATTTTTGCTGATTCATATGTTTTCTGCTATCTCTTCTTTTGCCTGAAGGGTGCCTGTAAGGATTTATGTATTATAATTCTGCTGATGATTAATGCTGCTAGTTTTCTTGTATCTGAAATCCATAATTTAGTTTCATAGTTTATTTAGTCCTATGACTCACTGATTCTCTTTTCTTTTTTGAGTCTTTTTGTGTGTGTCTGTGTATGTTTTAATTTGCGGTCTCTAGTGCTTTGTGTTCAAGGTCATTAATCTCTTCTTCCGCAGTGTTGCATCTGCTGTTCATCTCAACCCTTGTATTCTTAATCAGAGACATGGAGTTTTCATCTCTAGAAGTTTGATTTGGATCTTTTTATGTTCTTCTGTCTTCTTTTTACCTGTTTGGCCATTCAGATGAAATTTGAACTCAAGACTACAATTGCAACTCTTACTTAAATATCCAGGCTTCTCACCAGGCTTTGGACCATGTGTTTCATATACATCTTGCAATTGATTACACATTTTAGCCCCACAATTGCATGAGCTATTGCTTAAAATACCTCTCTCTCTCCCTCTCTCTCTCTCTCTCTCTCTCTCTGTCTCGCACCCTCCATCCCTCTCTCTGTCTCTGTCTCTGTCATTCTGTCTCTCTCTCTTTTTCATCGCTTTCTCTCTTATCTGTATACTTTTACAAATATAGTGACGTATTTTTATTTTTTTCCTTTTGGACAACTGACTAAATTTTTTAGAGATTAACAAAATAAAATATTTCTACATTTATCCATGCTGTTACCATATCTAATACTTTGTATTTCTTTGTACAGATTCCCATTTCTGTGTATCATAAAACAGAAATGTGAACACAGTAATGTGGTGTCCTTTACTGTTTCTGCTATTCAGACCTGCCAGTGATCAATTCTAGAAGATTTAGCACTTTGACAACGTATGATGTTGCTTCTTTTTTGAATGATATTTTTAGGGGTAAAGGATTCAAAGTTGACAGGTTTTTTCTGTCACTGCTTTAATGAGAAGTCTGACCTCAATGACCGCTGTCCCTCTGTACACAAAGTGTCTTTTTTCTCCGGCTTCTTTTAACAGTGTCGCTTCATGGTTGATTTGTAGCAATTCCACCAGGTGTGCGTCGGTGCTGCTTCCGTGTTTCCTGAGGCTGAGGTTCGTTCAGTTTCTTGGACGTATTTGTTTATGGCCTCGCCAAATTTGGCAAATTAATGCCTATCATTTCTTCCAATACTTTGTCTATTTACCAGATCCTTCCTCTTCGTGTCTCCCTCAGGGACCCAGATTACACTCTATTTGGGCCGTGTGAACTTCTCCTACATTGACTGAAGCTCAGTCGGTTCCACAGTCCTTTTCCTTGCGGTGTTTCCTTTTGCGTAGTTTCACTCACCATGTCATCAATATCGCTCGTTTCTTTTGAAGCATCTGTGATGACTTTGGTCTCATTCAGTGTTTTTTTAATCTCAGACCATGTATCTCATCTTCTTGAAATTGATTATACATTTTTAGAATGTCTTTAATTACTGTTCCTAAGGTGTTCAATTTTACCTCTAACCACAAATAAATTGCAATATAGCTATAATGATTGTTTATGTGTACTTGGTTGGCACAGCTTCTACAGAGCTGCCTGAGGCTGGGAAGAGGGGGCAGACTGGAATCTGAGGTCTGGGGATGTGGGCCAGACCTGCTCGCGGCATTGTCTACCATCCTTCTGGGGTTGCAGGAGTGTGTGACACAGACGGGGAAGGCGGTTTTTGTCTCACTTCCCCATCTGCCTGTGTCACTGTGAGCTTTATCACTACTATCCCACACAGCACAGTAATAGTCAGCCTCGTCCTCGGCCTGGGCCCCGCTGATGGTCAGGGTGGCTCTGTTTCCCGAGTTGGAACCTGAGAATCGGTCAGGGATCCCTGAGGGCCGGTTGCTATCTTGATAGATGACCATCACGGGGCCTGGCCTGGCTTCTGCTGGAACCAGGAACTGTATTTATTTCCAATATCGTTTCCCTCACAGGTGATCGTTGCTGTCTGTCCCGGAGCCACGGACAGTGAGGGCGGCTGAGTCAGGTCATAGGACGCCACGGAGCCTGCAAGAGAGAAAGGGAGAGATGGGCTTCCAGAACTGAGTCTCACCTCCGGGAGATACAGTCTGCCTGGCCTGGACTGAGCTCCAGAGTTTCTCTGTGCCGACAGGATGCCCTAACATCCCTATCTATCCTGAATCCAATGGCCCTGTGCCTGGATGGAGAATGGAGCTTCTGCAGTGAGAAGCCCTTCGCTACTCTGGCAGGTGCAGCCCCTCAGGGCTCAAACAGAGCCACTGAGCACAGGGTGGGTTTGCATCCTTATCAGCCCCTCATCCTGTAGCAGGTGTATGAGCATCCTGCACCCCCTGCCATCTGCCTGCTGAGCTCAAACTCAGGGCCTGCCCTATCCACAGCCCTGGGGCGGGGTTGGGTGTGAGCCTGGGCATAGCACCTGTGCAGTGAGCAAGCAGGCCGAGGAGGAGAGGGGTCCAGGCCATGGTAGAAGCAGCTCAGTTCTGCTCTCTGGGCCCTAAGCCTGCGCAGGTTTCCTCCAGGCCTCTCTTATCCCCTTGCTGGGGAGAGCTGCTGGGTATGCAAATCAACTCGGGTCAGGGGTGCTGCCTGAGGAGCTTGTGGTTTCAGTGAACACCTCGGTCTCAGGGACATGAAACGAGGAGGAGCGGTCCCTGCAGACCCCACCCTCAGCCCAGGAAGTTCTGGTCCACTGTCTGGTGCCATAATCTGGGCTGACACATCTACTGCAGACTCTCTCATGGCCTCCCCCGAGCAGACCTGGTCACTGAGAGTTCAGAAGTGAAGTGTCCGCATTTTCTGAACACATTATAGAATGGTGACTATAGAGATGACCTATGAGCCTCAGGCCAGTGCAGTGTCCTACCTGGATCACAGTCTGTGAGCATCAGAACTCTGAGTTCATTCCCACATTGCAACTGCAAACAGAGTTTTTAGAGCCTCTGAGGTGCTGTGAGTTTCTGTCCTTGGTGAGAGCCCCTGGGGCAGGTCGTAGATGCTGCGCCTCTGTATCCCCACCCCTAACCCAGTGTGCCAGGGGCAGATCAAGTCTTTGAGAAAAGTTGAAGAGTAACAGAATTTTAGCACGAATGGGTGAGCTAGAGAGGAATGAAGTAATCTGATTTATGCTAGAGAACAGGCAGGTCTATATAAACAAATCTGAGAGATGTGGGGATCAGAATTTTATATAAAAGATGATAGTGTAGAAAATATATATATATTTCTTTCCAGCTGTGAGGTGGTGTGTTAAAAACCGTCCTCCAGTTAGAATTGATGCTCAGGCCACCCCACCTCCAGATGTCTTTGCCAGGTGGTCTCTGCTGCCCCCTGGTGGCTGCTCAGCACTGGCTGTGGGGGTGCAGGGGCGTTCTATGTCCAGGTGTTCGTAGATTCAGAACCTAAGGCTCAGGTTCTGATTCCCTGATCCCTGGACTGCTGGCCCAGAGGAGAAATTACTACTCTCTTTTATGTGACCCCTGCCTTCTCTCAAGAGCAGCATAGGAGGCTCAGATCACCCATGAAAATATGATCAGGTTCATTTAGAGGAAAGGGGCAGGGCTTAGCTGAAGCATCACTGCACCTATCTCTGGGGTGATGGTGGTCATGGGTGTGGTCTGGGTCTTGGACCAGGGAACACAGGGCTCAGTGGCTGCCTTTCACTGGTGCCCTCTGCTGTGTAGGGCCCACATAGAGGCGGTGGAGACTACATCCAAAGCAGACAGAACACTCCCCAACAAACACTGATTCAGACCCACTTTGCCTGGCACACATTCCATCCTGGGGAATAAGTGTGAACAAGACACAGCCCCTGTCTCTGAGTTACCATTGTGCGGTTGGGTCAGCATAGGAACACCCTTGTTTGAGTGACACAGCAGGCAGACTCCCTCCTTCTCCCTTTATTTGCCTAAATATTCATTTATACCCAGGCAATTGCTAATCTCACTTCCCTATTGGCCAGGATTCATCTTGTGGCACAGTGCTGGTCCGTGGATGTGTCGTCGGCTGGGCTTCTTTCCAAGGAACGTTTCTTCTTGTGACATAAACAAACAGACTGGATTTAGGCAGGGCTGTTCCTCTTGAACCTTGGGATCGCTGGAGCTGCAGCAGCCATCCTGAGCTCCGTCTTCCAAATGAAGGAAAGCGAAGCCTTAGCAGTAGTGATGGTGAGCAGAAAGTGAGAAAGATCTGGGACCTCATTGGATCTCTAAGGAGTAGAAACAACTAAATGACTCCAGACTTCATATTGCAGGGAAAAGCTCCTGTCTGGTCACGCCTCTGATTGTCATGTGTGTGTTCTTGCATTCAAAAAATGCATGATGAATGAGGGTCATAATTAATACACATCAATCAATAATTCAAATGATGATAAGGGTATGATAGTGAGGCTCTTGTGACATCCAGATAAACGGTTGATATCGTTAAAAAATGACAGACGTACTGTGCGGTGAGAGGCTGAAGGAGCCTCTCCGGTGAGTGACACTGGAGCTGCTGTCAGGAGGGGAATATGAACAATAACAGAAGTGTGTCTGGGGAGAGTGAGGCATGCCCTGTGGGAGGTCTGGTTGGTCTGGAAATGAAAGACGGTGAGAACTTTTTATTTGTCTTCTTTTCTGAAAGATACTGTCCATTGGGGAAGACTTGAAAGTAGACAGGGTTTTTTGTTGTTTTCGTTGTGTTGTTTTGTTTCTGCTTTTATCATTCTGGAGACAAAGCTTCACTCTCGTCTATGTGCGCTGTCTGGAAGGAGAGCTCGGCTCTGGTCACTCTGCTCCCTCTCCGTGTGGAACCTGTGTCCTCTCTCTGACTGCTT
The DNA here is from genome assembly GCA_003508835.1 of Eonycteris spelaea. NCBI lineage: Eukaryota > Metazoa > Chordata > Mammalia > Chiroptera > Pteropodidae > Eonycteris > Eonycteris spelaea. The sequence goes on along the minus strand of PUFA01000582.1, from coordinate 144,487 downwards.
TTATGCTTGTGCATTCGACGCTATTTAAGGAATTTGATCATGATGCGATTATGAGCTTCCTTCACTAAAGGATAAGTTTATTTCTTCACATGATCCTGGCCCTTTGTCCCTGAGCCACAGACACTGAGGGCTGCTGGGTCTGGTCATAGGAAACCACAGAGCCTGCGAAAGAAAAGAAGAGAAAGGACTGAGATGAAGGGCCCGGAACCAGAGGTCCACAAATTGTTCTATTGGAGGTGAGCTCAAGGTTGGCAGAGTACATCTCAGGTCCTATGGGGACTGAAATGTAGGCAGAACCTTGGGCAGCACCAGTGCAGAGAACGAGATGGGGAACAGGTGCAGGGTCCGGGCCATAGTAGGGTCTCCTCAGAGCCTGTCTCCTGAGACCTCACAGAACCGCCGGCCTCTCTTATTCCTTTCTCAGTCTTTTGGAGGGTGGTGATGGTTTAGAATTTATCCAAAAGAACTCATATCTGGGTTTCTTTCTTTCTTTCTTTCTTTTAGAACCCACAGCACCTGGTCTTCCTAGTTGATCGCTCATCCAAGCACTAACCAGCTCTGATCATGCTTAGCTTCTGATATCAGATGGGATTGGGCTTGCTCAGGGTGGCATGGCCACAGACTCATCTCTGTTTCTTGAGGGAGGAGTTAGATCATTCTCACCAGCTAGAGGGGGCAGGGCAGGCGACTGAGGAGGAAGGAGTAGAGTTCCCCAGCTGCTTCGAAGCTGCTTCTAAGAAAATCAGCCATAGACTCTAACTTTTCTGATCACAGTCACTTTCCTGGGGTGTGAAAACATGGCCACTGTCCCAAATCCTTCTGGCCTTTGGCCTGCCTGTGCTGCCTCAGCAGGGCTGTGGGCCTTCCAGGGGCCTGGCCATGGGGCAGAGCTGGGACCACTGAGCGATATGTGACAACCCCTGATACAGCAGGTGCTAATCAATGGGCTGACCACTTCCAGCCTGAGGGATAAGACGACAGTCTCGATTTCCTTTTGCGGGCTGTACCTGGGACACAGCTAATTTGCAGGCAGGACTCCCTCCGAGCTCCACCCTGGCTGCTCCTGGCTGCAACATTACTGTCTCCTGCTGGTGGAGAAGAAGCTAGACCAGGACCTTCCCTCTTGTGGGTCACACCAAACCACCTGTCACCTGAGAAGTTCTGGTCTAGAGAATCCAGCCCTCTCTCTGTGTCACTGTGACCCTCACCTTGTGCTGCCCAGCCCAGCGCATGAATGTGGAATAAGGGGTTTGGGAAGTGGCAGGTAAATTTCCGTAACCAATACCAGGGTCAAAATGCCCTTTATTTACCTTTCGTTTTTATTACCAGAATGCAGAGAACACGATAAACAGTACATCTCCTGCAATAATATATTGTCTAGAGAAACCCGTGTGATACATTTTAGGCCACCTCTTTTCCTCTGTGTTCTGGAAACAAGATTGTTGCTTTTCCCACTCAAATATGAACAGCTGTGTCATCACCCGGGACAGTTGAACTTCTAGCACTAAAGCTCAGTTGTGCACGTGTATCACCACCATCATCATCACCACAGTCATTATCACTAAATTATTTCCAATTCATCACAAACCTCTCAGAGTTCACGGGGTGGGAATTCCACACTGCACTTGGCTGCCATTTTGATGACCTGGGAATCTCATGCTATTTGGACTTGGACCATATCCATCACCCAGAAGCATTGTCTGTACTGAGCCCCTATCCTTGGATTCCTCAGAGAAAGGACAGTCCCACTCAGTGAGACTCCCATTGAGTCCTGTTCTTGGAGTTTGTACCATTTAATTGGGAAAATAGAGCTTCTGAAAGTCATTGTTGCTTTTTTCATTACATAGATGTAAAGCTCAGGCCCAGAGAGATTCACAGAAGACAGAGAAGAGTGGTGTGAAGTCAGAAGAGAAACCCAGTGGTCCTGGATTCAACCTTGGCTCTTTAGGGCAGCACTTGACCGGGGCAGGAGGGATGAGAGTGAGGGCCAGGCTGGGTGGCAGGGCTTGTGTCCCCCTGGCTCATTGCTGTCCCCATCATGGCCTGGACATCATAGGAAGACACCTTAGTTCTCACGTTGGGGTGTTTGAGGCCTTGCCCAAGTTAGAGCTGGAGAATCTGCGGGTGGAGGTAGCTGTGGTTGTGCATGGCCCTGCTTGGTCCTGGGTGCTCTGCCCTGAAGAATTGCCTGGTCATCCCTCCCAACAGGTGGGATTGTCAGGTGTGTCATAAGCACTGTACTAAGAGCAGCTGAGTGTTCATGAGACCTCAGATCAGCAGGTTCATGGAACTTTAGGACTCCCTCAAGGGTCCCACCCCCTGCAGTGTGACCCAGGCTGAGCTCAGGGTCAGGGCCAGGCTCAGGGTCCCATGGGCTGAGTCTGGGGAAAGGGCCTAGGAGGCGGCATTGGTGTAAACAGGAAGGAAGATGAGCAGGAGTCGGGTTTTGGTCCTGGTGGTGATACCCTAGAGCTCTACTCGTGAGACCACGCTGGACATGTGCCCCAGCCTCCCTCATAAACACACTCATTTCTGTGGGTATGCTCCTTCTCAGGCTGATGGCGAGAACTGTCTAGGCTTCTGCATGGAGTGTACGGATCTGGTTCATATGGATTTCTGTTCTCTTCTTCCTAATACCTCACAGGAGGGATTGTCACTCTTTTTTAAGAACTCTAAAGTGTTTGGGAGGAGAGGAGAAGTGAAGGGTCTTTGTATAGGTGTTACATGTGAAATGAGCATTGAGGATGATTCTTTCCATTTTCTTTCATGGCAAAGTGAACATAAGGAGAAATTTCCATTTCATCATTTTAAACTGTACACCTCACCTGTCTACATCCTCTGACTGACAACCGTAAATGTTTCCGTCCTACACGGGGAGCAGAATTGGGCAGCAATTCGCTGGAGCTTGCAATTTGATTTTTGGGTCTTTTACTGACCATAGCTTTCTTGTCTGCAGCCGCTGGTTGGGTATTGCTTTGAAATTTAATCTGGAATTGTCTGCCTTTGAATTGTGGTGTTTAGAGTGTAGATTGAATATGATTAGTAATATAGTTTAAGTATACCATCTTCCTAGATTGTATTCGTCTCATCATTTCCATGTTCCTTTTTCCTCTTTTCTCTCTTTGTTTTGGTGACTTGATCCTCCTTTATGATTCCATATTATGTCCATTTCAGTTATTAGGTATAAATCCTTGCCATGTTTTTGCCAGTACCACGTGAAAGTCTCCATTCAGGTGACGTTATATCATGTTACATGGTGTGTGGAACATTTTATTTTCTGTTCTTGAGGGTTTTTTTTATTTTTCATTTCCCAGTCATTCTCATACATGTTACTTTTACCTACCTTATAAATTCTAACATACTTTATTTCTTATATTTATCTTTCAATAGTAAGTTAATTTAAATAATAAGGAGTCTTAATGTTTGTTCTTTGAGTCCACATTTCTAATGTTTTCATTTTTTTTGCTGATTCATATTTTTTCCACTATCTTTTTCTGCCTGCAGGGTGCCTGTTATTATTTCTTGTATTGTAATTCTCCTGATGATGACTGCTGCCAGTTATCGTGTATCTGAAATTTTTAATTTAGTTTAATAGTTTATTGAGCCCTGTGACTCACTGATCTCTTCTCATTTGTAAAGCCTTTTTTTTTCTGTGTGTATCTGTTACTTTGCGGTCTCTATTCTTTGTCTTCCAGTTCACTAATCTCTTCTTCTGCAGTGTTGCATCTGGTGTGGATCTCAACCCTTGTATTCTTAATGCGAGACATGGAGTTTTCACCTCTAAATGTTGATTGGGATCTTTCTATGACCTTCCCTGTCTTCTTTGTACCTGTTTGGTCATTCATATGAAATTTGAACTCCAGACTGCCAACTGCACCTGTGCCTTCCAATCCAGGCTTCTCACCAGGCTTTGGACCATGTATGTCAGATACACCAGCTGCTCAATTGCATGAGCTGTTGATTAAAATATTGTTCTCTCTCTCTCTCTATTTCTCTGTCTCACATCTCCTCCCTCCTCTGTCTGTCTCTCTGTCTCAGACACTCTGACTCTTTTTCTCACCACTTTCTCTCTTATCTGTATACTTTTACAAGTAGAGTAACATATTGTTATTTTTTTCCTTTTGGACAATTGACTACGTTTTATAGACATTAACTAATAAAAATATTCCTGTATTTTATCATGCAGCTACCACATCTAAGACTTTGTATTTCTTTGTATAGATTCACATTTCTGTGTATCATAAAATGGAAATGTGAACACAATAATGTGGTGTCCTTTACTGTTTCTGCTATTCAGACCTGCCAGTGATCAATTCTAGAAGATTTGACACTTTGATCAAGTATGATGTTGCTTTCTTTTTTGAATGATATTTTTAGGGGTAAAGGATTCAAAGTTGACAGGTTTTTTCTGTCACTGCTTTAATGAGAAGTCTGACCTCATCATGACCGTTGTCCCTCTGTACACAAAGTGTCTTTTTTCTCCGGCTTCTGTTAACAGTGTCTCTTCCTCATGGATTTGTAGCAATTCCACCAGGTGTGCATCGGTGCTGCTTCCATATTTCCTGAGGCTGAGGTTCGTTGGGTTTCTTGAATATATTTGTTTATGGTCTCATCAAATTAAGCAAATTAATGCCTATTATTTCTTCCAATACTTTGTCTATATACCAACTCCTTTTTCTTCTTGTTTCCCACAGGGACCCAAATTACACACTATTTAGGTGTGGGAAGTTCTCCTACATTAACTGAAGCTTAATCGGTTTTTCAGTCTTTTTTCTTTCTGTGTTTCATTTTGAATAGTTTCATTCACCATGTCATCAATTTCACTCATTTCTTTTGAAGCATCTACTATGACATCAGTCTCATTCAGTGTTTTTTTTAAATGTCAGAGCATGTATTTCATCTTCATAAAATTGATTATACATTTTCAGAATGTCCTTAATTACTGTTCCTAAGGTATTCAATCTTACCTCTACTCAGAAATAAAGTGAAATATAATTATAATGATTGTTTATGTGTCCTTGGTTGCACAGCTTCCACAGAGCTGCTGAGGGCTGGGAGGAGGGGCAGCCTGGAACCTGAGGTCTGGGGACCTGGGCCAGACCTGCTCACGCATTGTCTACAATCCTTCTGGGGTTGCAGGAGTGTGTGACACAGACGGGGAAGGCGGTTTTTGTCTCACTTCCCCATCTGCCTGTGTCACTGTGAGCGTTATCACTACGTCATAAACAGCACAGTAATAGTCAGCCTCGTCCTCGGCCCGGGCCCCGCTGATGGTCAGGGTGGCTCTGTTTCCCGAGTTGGAACCTGAGAATCGGTCAGGGATCCCTGAGGGCCGGTTGCTATCACTATAGATGACTGTCACGGGGGCCTGGCCTGGCTTCTGCTGGTACCAGTAACTGTATTTATTTCCAATATCGTTTCCCTCACAGGTGATCGTTGCTGTCTGTCCCAGAGCCACAGATAGTGAGGGCGGCTGAGTCAGTTCATAGGACGCCACGGAGCCTGCAAGAGAGAAAGGGAGAGGTGGGCTTCCAGAGCTGAGTCTCATCTGCAGGAGAAAGTCTCTGCATGGTCTTGACTGAGCGGCAGAGATTCTCTGAGCCCACAGGATGCCCAAACATCCCTATATATCCTAACCCCAATGGCTGGAGGATGGATCTTCTGCAGTGAGAAGCCCTTCGCTACTCTGGCAGGTGCAGCCCCTCAGGGCTCACACAGAGCCACTGAGCACAGGGTGGGTTTGCATCCTTATCAGCCCCTCATCCTGTAGTAGGGTATGAGCATCCTGCACCCCTGCCATCTCCCTGCTGAGCTCAAACTCAGGGCCTGCCCTATCCAGAGCCCTGGGGCAGGGGTTGGGTGTGAGCCTGGGTGCCGCACCTGTGCAGTGAGCCAGCAGGCCGAGGAGGAGAGGGGTCCAGGCCATGGTAGCAGCAGCTCAGTTCTGCTCTCTGGGGCCTGAGCCTGGCAGGTTTCCTCCAGGCCTCTCTTATCCTCTGCTGGAAAGAGCTGCTGGGTATGCAAATCAACTCGGGTCAGGGGTGCTGCCTGAGGAGCTTGTGGTTTCAGTTAAGATCTCACCCTAAGGGACACAGAAAGAGGAGGAGCGATCACTGCAGACCCCACCCTCAGCCCAGGGAGTTCTGGTCCACTGTCTGGTGCCATAGTCTGGGGCTGACACATCTACCGAGACTGACTCATGCCTCACTCCCAGGCAGATCTAGTCACTGAGAGTTCAGAGGTGCAGTGTCCGCATTTTCTGAACACATTATAGAATGGTGACTATAGAGGTGACCACATGAGCCTCAGGTCAGTGCAGTGTCCTACCTGGATCACAGTCTGTGAGCATCAGAACCTGAGTTCATTCCCACATTGCAAGTGCAAACAGAGTTTTTAGGAGCCTCTGAGGTGCTGTGAGCTTCTGTCCTTGGTGAGAGCTCCTGGGGCAGGTCGTAGATGCTGCGCCTCTGTATCCCCACCCCTACCCAGTGTGCACAGGGGCAGATCAAGTCTTTGAGAAAAGTTGAAGAGTAACAGAATTTTAGCACGAATGGGGTGTGCTAGAGAGGAGTGAAGTATATGGATTTATGCTAGAGGAATAGGCAGTCTACATAAACAGATCTGAGACACATGGGGTCAGAAATTGACACGAAAAATGATAGTGTAGAAAACACATATTTTTCTTTCCAGCTGTGAGACGGTGGTTAACAACCCTCCTCTACATGTTAGAACCCACATATGCACGCCCACCCCACCTCCAGATGTCTTTGCCAGGTGGTCTCTGCTGCCCCCTGGTGGCTGCTCAGCACTGGCTGTGGGGGTGCAGGGGCGTTCTACGTCCAGGTGAATATAGATTCAGAACCTAAGCTCAGGTTCTGATTCCCTGATCCCCGGACTGCTGGCCCAGGGAGAAATTACTACTGCTCTTTTTGTGACCCCTGCCTTTCTCAAGAGCAGGCATAGGAGGCTCAGATCACCCATGAAAATACGATCAGGTTCATTTAGAGGAGGAAGGGGCAAGGCTTACCTGAAGCATCACTGCACCTATCTCTGGGGTGATGGTGGTCATGGGTGTGGTCTGGGTCTTGGACCAGGGAACACAGGATTCAGGGGCTTCCTCTCACTGGTGCCCTCTGCTGGTGTAAGGCCCATATAGAGCGGTGGACGCCGCTGCTCCAAAGACAGAACAGGAGACACTACTCACACAACAAATATTGATTCCAACTCACTTTGGGCACAATTCTATCCTGGGGTATCAGTGTGAACAAGACACAGCCCCTGTCTCTGAGTTACCATTGTGTGGTTGGGTCAGCATAGGAACACCTTGTTTGAGTGACACAGCAGGCAGACTCCCCTCCTTCTCCCTTTATCTTGCCTTAAATATTCATTATACCCAGGCAATTGCTAATCTCACTTCCCTATTGGCCAGGATTCATCTTGTGGCACAGTGCTGGTCCGTGATGTGTCAGTCGGCTGGGCTTCTTTCCAAGGAACTCTTGTTCTGTGACATAAAAAACAGACTGGATTTAGGCAGGGCTGTTCCTCTTGAACCTGGATGTGATCGCTGGAGCTGCAGCAGCCATCCTGAGCTCCGTCTTCAAAAGAAGGAAAGCGAAGCCTTAGCAGTAGTGATGGTGGAGCAGAAAGTGAGAAAGATCTGGGACCTCATTGGATCGCTGAGGATCTGGAGAACAACAAACTGACTCCAGAATATTATTATTGCAGCAGAAAAATAAGCTCCTGTCTGGTCACGCCTCTGATTGTCATGTGTGTGTTCTTGCATTCAAAAAGTTCCTGAATAATGAGGGTCATAATTAGCATGTATCAGTCAATCATATCAAATGATGATAAGGGAATAATTGTGCGGCCCTTGGGAAGTGCGGATAATTGGTTGATACCAGGCAAAAAATGACAGACGGGTACTGTGCGGTGAGAGGCTGAAGGAGCCTCTCCGGTGAGGCGACACTGGAGCTGCTGTCAGGAGGGGAAGATGAACAGTACCAGGAAGTGTGTCTGGGGAGAGTGAGGGCAGTGCCCTGTGGGGAGGGCCTGGTTGGTCTGGAAATGAAAGGCAGTGAGAAAAATTTATTTTGCTTCTCTTTTGAAAGATACTGTCCATTGGGGGAAGACTTGAAAGTAGACGGGGTTTTGGTTGATCTCGTTGTGTTGTTTTTTCTGCTTTTATCATTCTGGAGACATCACTCCACTCTCTTGTATGTGCGCTGTCTGGAAGGAGAGCTCGGCCTGATCACTCTGCTCCCTCTCTGTGTCCTCTCTCTGACTGCTTTTAGGATTGTCCATGCGACGCTGGTTTAAGGAATTTGATCATGCTGCGATTATGAGCTTCCTTCCCTAAAGGGTCAGATTCCTTCTTCAGGAGCCCGTCTCGGTCCCCAGGCAGCCCGGTCTCTCCTATAATCTAAGTCCCTCCCTCTGGGGTCACCGTGGGGAGCCATGCACACGGTCCCTAGAGTTCTTCCTGACCCACTGCACATTCTTTAGTGTCCCGTGTAAATATCACCATCGCGTACGTGTTAAAAGTCAACACTTGTCGAGGCCTGTGCACAATGTCACCTTCAGAAGTGAGTGTAAATACTATGACAAAATTTATTTTTAAATGAGGTACTGTTGTTTTTTATATCTAAGATTTGATCGAAATACTTTTATTTTCTTCATGTCCTCACTTAACGTGTTCTATTATTCCTACTTAATTTGAAAACAACACAAAAATAAAAAAAAAAAAACAGTATTGCCTGAATACTCAGCCTCCTGCTTTTCCTACGGATTTCAGACATACCAATCTGAGAGTTGCATGAGTCAACTCCTTACAATCTCAATCTATGTATCTACCTTCCCCAGTACATTCGCTATACAGCATAGGTAAGTTTCTCTATGTACAGAAGCATCTACATCCATATTCATATCTGTCTGTATATGTGTATCTCTATCTGTATCTCTGTCTCTATCCATAACCGTATTCATGTGCGTATGCATGCCTGTACCCATGCCCAGATCCATATCCACATCCATATCCATATCCACATCTATGTCTATCTCCTGTTGGCTCTGTTTCTCTGCAGGACCCAACAAACAACCCCTATTAGCTATGGCTGAGTTGTTCAGGTTTCTTTTAATGGTAACTTATCCAGCACTAACTCATCCAGCTCCACCTTGCCGTGATGTGATGCCACTTCACACAGAGGATGAGAACATCTTCACACGTTTTCCACCACCAACGGTGATGCTATCACTGTCATAAATCTGATGTTGATATTCATTAAAAACCACGGCCTCTTGCTATTAATTTTTGATTTACACACGACGACGTTAATTACGGGCATTAACGTAAGGCAGACGATTCTCTATTTATCCCTGCAGTGACCGTATGTGACGCTTTACGTTGCCCTGTGGAGATCGGCATTTCTAGCTGGCATCATCTTCCTTCTGTCTGAGGCGCCCGTTCCTATCTGTTCCTGATGTTCTACTGGTGATAAATTCTGGAAGTTTCTGCATGTGTGGAAAAGTTTTATTTCACTTTCCTTTTTGAAGGACAGTATCACCTCACAAATTCAAGGTTTAGAGATTTTATCTTAAAAAAGAATTTTTGAAAGCTTTCCTTTTCGGAGTGGTTGCTCCACTGTCTTCCTACTTGCCTCGCTTTAGTGAGAAACCTGCTTTTCCCATGAGGTTCATTCGTCTGCATGCGACGTGCATTTCCGCTCTGGCTGTGTTTAATATTGTCACACGGTCACCAGTTTTTGTGAATGTACTTAAAAGTGTCTATGTTGTTTTCTCATGTTTCCTGGTTTTGAATTTGGTTAAGTTTCTGAGATATTTCAGTCCTTGTTTCTTCAGTATTGAAACATTGGGGCCATTATTTCTTGAAGTATTTTTTCTATTCCTCCTGTTTTCTTCTCTGCCTGGGACTTCAACTACATGAGTCTCAGGCTGCATGAAGTTGTCCTGCAAGTCACTGAGCCTCACTGCTCATGCTTTCAGTCTTTTTTTTTTCTTCTCTTTGTTTGAATAGTTTCTAATTTTATGTCATTAAGTTCCCCAAACTCTTCTTCTGCAGTGTCTAAACTGTAGCAAATCTCAACTGTGCATTTATAAACTTCACATTACAACTTTCATCTCTGAAAGGTGAGATGGGGTGTTTCTTAAATGTAGTTTAAATCTGCACTTAACATGTTCAATCATGCCACTAACACTTTCAACAAAGGGACTACTTGCACAGTGTTAATTTTATGTACTGTCCCAGTGAACCCTCTGCAGAACAAGGCTGCAGGGCATGGAGGACAAGGCCGACTGGAGATGTCAGTACCGGGAACCTGAGCCAGACGCATCATGTCTAAGCCTTCCTAAGGCTTGAGGAAAATGTGACAGTGACGGGGAAGGGAATCTATGTCTAACTTGCCCATCTGACTATGTCACTGTGGGTTTCATCACTGGCAATATCCCACATCTCATAGTAATAGCCATGTCCTCTGCTTGGGCCCCACCGAGATGGTCAGGGTGTCTATGTTCCCTGAGAATGAGCCAGAGAATGGGTCAGGGATCCCAGAGTGCCAGTTGCCAACATAATAGGTGACCAGCACAGGGGCCTGGCCTGGCTTCTGCTGGTACCAGTGCATATCATTTACATTCTCAGTGATAGCTGCAGAACGGAGGATCCTGGTCATTTGTCCCAGAGCCACAGACACTGAGGGCGGTTGGGTCAGCTCATAGGAAACCAAGGAGCCTGCAAGAGAATAAAAGAGAAAGGGTTGAGGATGAAGGGCCCGGACCCAGAGGTCCAAACGAGATTCTGTCTGAGCTGAGTTCATCATTTGGCAGAGCTCCAGGTCAAGGTCCTATGGAGACTGAGATGTAGGCAGAGCCTCAGAGGCAGCACCTGCAGAGAATGAGGGGGGAACAGGTGCGGGGTCCATGCCATGGTAGGGTCTCCTCAGAGCTCTACCTCCTGAGACCTCACAGAACTGCTGGGCTCCCCCAGACCCCTCTTATTCTCAGTCCTTTGGGTCGGGGGATGGTTTAGAGCTTATGCAAATGTACTCATCATCTGGGTTTCTTTTCTTGTCTTTATTATTATTATTTTTTTAACCCTACAGCACCTGGTCTTCCTAGGTGGTCTCCCATCCAAGTACTTACCAGGCTCGACCCTGCTCAGCTTTCGAGATCAGAGATCAGAAAGAAACGGGTGGCATGGCTGCAGAATCATCCCTGTTTCTTAAGGGAGGATTTAGCAGAGATCACCAACCAGCTGTCACCTAGAAGTCATGGTCTAGAGAATCCAACCCTCTCTCTGTGTCACTGTGACCTCTGCCTTGTGCTGCCCAGCCCAGCACAGAAAGGTGAAATAAGGGGTTTGGGAAGTGGCAGGTGAAATTTCCATACCCAGTACCAGGGTCAAAATGCTTTCTTTACGCTTTGATTTATTAACAGAATGCAGAGAACAACATAAACAGTATGTCTCCTGCAAAAATATAAAAGTCTAGAGAAACCTGTATGACACCTTGTAGCCACCTCTTTCCTCTGTTTTGGAAGCAATTGTTGGTTTTTCCACTCAAATATGAGCAGCTGTGTCATCAGCAGGAACAGTTGAACTTCTAGCACTAAAGCTCAGTTGTGCACGTGTATCATCACCATCATCAGCAGCACAGTCCTCATAGTCATTATCACTAATATTATTTCCAATTCATCACAAACCTCTCAGAGTTCACGGGGTGGGAATTCTGCACTACACTTGGCTGACATTTTATAGACCTGGGAACCTCATGCTGCTTGGACTTGGACCATTTTCATCACCCAGAAGCATTTTCTGTACTGAGCCCCTGTCCTTGGATTCCTCGGAGAAAAGACAGAAGATTCCAAGACCTGGGGCCCACTCACTGAGACTCCCATCGAGTCCCATTTTTGGAGTTTGTACCATTTAATTGGGAAAATAGAGCTTCTGAAAGTCATTGTTGCTTTTTTCATTACATAAGATGTAAAGTTCAGGTCCAGAGAGATTCACAGAACACAGAGAAGAGTGGTGTGAAGTAAGAAGAGAAACCCGGTGGTCCTGGATTCAGACCTTGGCTCTTTAGGGCAGTGCTTGACCAGGGCAGGAGGGATGGAGAGTGAGGGCCAGGCCGGGTGGCAGGGCTTGTGTCCCCCTGGCTCATTGCTGTCCCCATCATGGCCGGGCCAGCATAAGAAGAAAACTTAGTTCTCAAGTTGGGGTGTCGCAGGCATTTTTATATTTATTTTTCCATAGCGAGTTAATTTTTAAAGATATTTAAATAAATAAGGAGTCTTAATGTTTGTTTTTTGAGTCCGCATTTCTATCGTTTTCATTTATTTTAGCTGATTCATATTTTTTTGCTATCTTTTCTTCTGCCTGAAGAGTCCCTTTATTATTTCTTGTATTATAATTCTGATGATGGTTAATGCTGCCAGTTATTGAGTATCTGAAATTTTTAATTTAGTTTAATCGTTTATTTGGTCCTGTAACTCACTGATTCTCTTTTCATTTTTAAAGTCTTTTTTGTGTGCATATGCTTTAATTTGCGGCCTCTATTGCTTTGTCTTCAGGTCGCTAATCTCTTCTTCCGCAGTATTGCATCTGGTGTGGATCTCAACCCTTGTATTCTTAACCTGAGACATGGAGTTTTCACCTCTAGATGTTTGATTGGGATCTTTTTATGATCTTCTCTGTCTTCTTTGTACCTGTTTGGTCGTTCATATGAAATCTGAACTCCACACTGCAACTGCCACCGTGCCTTCCATATCCCGGCTTCTCACCAGGCTTTGGACCATGTATGTCGGATGCACCAGCCGTTCAATTGCATGAGCTGTTGCTTACAATACCTCTCTCTCTCTCCCTCTCTCTCTCTCTCTGTGTCACTCTGTCACTCTGCTCTCTCTCTCTCTCTTTCTCCCTGCTTTCTCTCTTATATGTATACTTTCACAAATATACTGACATATTATTATTTTTTTCCTTTTGGACAATTGACTAGGCTTTATAGACATTAAAAAAATAAAAAAATATTTCTATATTTTTCCATGCAGTCACCATATCTAATACTTTTTTTATTTCTTTTATAGATTCCCATTTCTGTGTATCATAAAACGGAAATGTGAATGCAGTAACGAGGTGTCCTTTACTGTTTCTGCTATTCAGACCTGCCAGTGATCAATTCTAGAAGATTTAGCACTTTGACAATGTATGATGTTGCTTTCTTTTTTGAATGATATTTTCACTGGGTAAAGGATTCAAACTGACACAGACGAGGAGGCGGTTTTTGTCTCACTTCCCCATCTGCCTGTGTCACTGTGAGCTTTATCACTGTCGTCCCAATTAGCACAGTAATAGTCAGCCTCGTCTTCAGCTTGGACCCCACTGATGGTTAGAGTGCTCGTGTCCCCTGAGTGAGAGCCAGAGAACCGGTCAGGGATTCCTGACGGCCGCTTATTTTCAGCATACATGACCAGCATGGGGGCCTGACCAGGCTTCTGCTGGTACCAGTCAGAAAAATATTCTTTTATGAGCTCTCCCTGGCAGGTGATCTTGGCCGTCTGTCCAATGGTTACAGACACTGCCGGTGGCTGAGACAGGTTGGAAGAGGCGGCAGAACCTATAAGAGAGGAGAGGAGAGGTGAGTGTGAGGGTGAGGGTCAGATTCCCAGAGGGCACACATCCTACAGCATTCCCTGGGCTGAGCTGAACATCAGGGCCAGACTCTTCCCTGGTTTCTCTGGAGGCCAAGGCCTGGGCAGAAGCACCTGTGCAGAGGGTGAGCAGGGGGAGCAGAAGGGTCCAGGCCATGATGGAGACCACCAGCATCTGCCTCTGTGCCTTAGCTGAGATGCGGCATCCAGGCTGCCCTTATACTCTGTAGAAAGGGGTCCTCATGCAAATCCACTTCCTCTTCCTTGTGGCCTTATCGGTGTGTCTCTTGATGAGCAGAAAGGGCTCTGTTTTTAGGAGAGTGTGAAGCGGGCTCTAATCACAAGGCTTGTGCCAGGTTCCCAGAGCTGCCTGTGGTGTTGAGTGAACAATGCTGACCCCTGATTCAGTACCTGCACACACACCTCAGGCTACCCTGAGCCTCTTCCCTGGGCTTGTGGAGACTACTCGGTCCTCCTCTCTAGTGAAGAGGTCATCCATGATGGTGAGCAAAGTGCTTATAGGGGCAGTGGTCACGCTGGTGGATGAGAGGGCAGATTCCAAGATTAGACACAGTGAAATTAGTCATGCACCACGCAGGTAACCTTTGTTACTATGTCTTAGAATAAAAGCCATAAAAGGACTTTGGGATCTAGAGTAAGGCAAAAATTCTTGAGGACACCAGATGCCTGGTTTATAAAAGGAAAGATGAAAACATTGGACCACAACAAAGTTCATATTTGGCTTTGTAAAACTGTCTTAAAAGGATAAAAAATAGCAAACAAACAAACGAACAAAAAACAAATAGCCCATAAACAACCAGTGTACAGAGTATAACAATAACTCTCCAAACTCAACAGTCAAAAGACAACAGAATACAATGCATTTAGAACATGGAAAAGTGATGAGCACAGAGATTTTGTGGAGGAGAGTCTAGAGTGAGGGCAACAAGGTGGGAAGCTCTTCATCATTAGCCATCGGCGAAATGCAAATGAGAAGCACAGTGCAGAGTCACCACACGCTTCTCAGAAAGGCTGCAGTAAAACAGTGACAACAGCCAGTACCGCAACAATGTGAAAAACCGAGATCTCTCATGCACAGCCGGTGGAAACGCGAAATGGTACAGACACTCTGGAAAGTTTGGCAGCTTTAAAAAAAACAAAACTAAATCTGTGTTTATCTACCACACGACCAACAATAACGTGTTGGGTACTTATTTCAGAAAACTACACACTTATGTCATCAGAAAAACTCCCCAAATGTTCATAGCGCCCTGTGCCTCATGTCCCAAAGTGAGAACAATCCAGATGCCCCTCCAAGGTGAATGGTCAAACAGACTGTGGTCCACCCGGACTGTGGAATACCACTCTGCAAGGAGAAGGGGGGACATCTTCATGCAACAACCATTCTGAAGAATCTACAAGGGATTATGCTGCGTGAGAAAGGTCCATCCAGAAGGCTAAATATGATACAACTGTACATCTTTCTTTCTACAGATGTTTACTGCGAAGACAAAATTGTAAAAGGGAGAATCATTTGATGTTGCCAGGGGTGAGGGGCAGAAAGGGTGTTGTTGGAGGGAGGAGGTGGGTGTTGTTACAAGAGGACACACGGGGGACCCTAGTAGTGATGGGAGTGGTTTGTGTTTAACTTTCCTTGTTGGATACGTAAAAGTACACATGGGATAAAATCACTTAGATGTAAACACACACACAATAACTAAAAAGAGAAAGGGATGAAAAATGAACATAGATGATGAGATACAGAAACACAGAGGAGTGAAGTAGGAGGTAAATAATGGAAATAAACAGAGGCAGGAGCTGGAGGGCAGAGGGAGCCTGAGGAGAAAGCACCCCTCCTCAGCACGCTCTCACTCGGCCCAGCCTCCCTGTCACACTCTCGGCCACATCAAATACAAGTCCCTCCATGTGCAGGTCCTGGACCTGTTTCAGCTGCTCCCTGGGTAATCTGTCAGCAGCTCATCAGCCCAGGAGATACCACACATGAGAGAAAGACACAAACTGACATTCCTTCTCGAAACTTTGTGAAGGCCATTGGCCAGACTAGTACTTCTTTATCTTTTTTTTTTGTTTTCTACAGCAAAATTGAACATACTTGATATCCCAGAAGTCCTTGACACATAAATTTTATGATCTGGTCTCAGAATCACCTGGTAATCTCTGAAAACCAAGCCGCAGGTATAGAATAGACAACGAAAGGGACACTTGTTCACACCGTTCACTTGTCACTGTCACATGAAAAGAGCTGACCATGGCCTCCTATTGAGACCCTGACTTTGTTGTCAGCAGGACCCTCTTTCTTATGGTGTCTCAGGGAGGACATAGGATGATGAGATTAGCAGAGGGAAGAATCATAGGTCTCAGCGTCCTGGGGAGGGAAAGAGAGACCCTCACTCTGAATCCCTGAATCACTTCCCCTTTGTATCACTGCTATCTATCTACTGAGTTTGGCCCTCAAAGCTCTGGGCTCTACACAGTAACACTCAGCTTTGTCCTTAGAATGGGTTTGGAGATGTTTAAGTAGCGGTCGGCCCCACAGCTGGAGACTGAGAAGTGATTGGCGATCCCGTCCTCCTTGCTGTGGCTTCCAACACTGCTAACCTTCATCACATACTGAGGGGCCTTCCCTGCCGTCTGCTGATACCAATGAATGTAGAAGGTGCTGTGCTCACTGCTCAGAGTGCAGGTGAGCTTGGCCGAGGCTCCCAGGGAGGCAGATGCAGATGGGGCTGGCTCAGAACAACCATAGCACAGAAGCCTGGAAGCAGATACAGAAATGAGGCTGAATGCACCAGAGTTGAACAAATGTCTATCAGGACTGTGCTGAGAGGGGAATATCAGCCAGGGGAACCCCTGAATGCCTTGAGATACTCTGATTGTGGTGAAATCCAGGCGTAGGAGAAAGGAAACCCAGTGCCTGGTGGGGAGGGGTTCCCAGGCTCTCTGCCCTGAGGCAGCCCAGCTGGGAATAGCCCTCCAAGCTCCTGTCCTATCCTCTCTGCTTGCAGCTGCAGAGGGAGGAGCCTGAATGCAAATCTCTTCTCTTCTGGTTGCCCCAGTGTGTCTCTCTCAGCTCTCTGTCTGAGCTCTGAGCCTGAGGGCCTCATGCTGGTAACTTCCTGAGGTCAGAAGGAGGGCAGGTGCCGACTCCAGAGTGGAGAGTTTATTCTGCTCAACACAAGTGTCTTCAAAGGGGCCTCAGTCACGCCCTTTGCACTGAGCACAGCCCTGGGGAATTGGACCACTTGGGGTCCTCAAATCAAGACCCACAGTGCCCCCTGGTGCCCGCAGACTGAATGTCACCTACCTATGTAGCTAATTTAGCAGAATGACGACTACTTTGGAGACCTTCATGCATGCTAACTCTTGGCGGTTCTTCCAAACACCCTCACTCGTATCATAATAACCCAATATCAACCGTGTGCTGAAGGCACGGCCTCTGCTTCAGTCTAATGAGGAGGGAGCCACCCCTGTGAGGTTAATGAATTTGTCAAAATCTCCCACAGTGATGATGAGTCAAGTTTCTAAGCGCGGAGAGTGAACGCAGAGTCTGACCTTTCAATCCCCTCCCTGCCTTGCCTTTCACCTTCCCCCGGATCGTCATCCTCCCATTTCCCACATTCTTGAGCCTCTCTTGTCACAACCCTCCTGGAAAATAGAGCATCCGAATAGAGCTCAGTTTTCCTGCTATGGGAATCTGTGTTTATGGGATGTGGCTGTGTGGACAGAGCTGGGAAACTCAGTCTGCTCCCTCCATGACAGACAACTCAGAACCATGTGTCTGCGAAGCACAGAGAGTCAGGTGACTGGTCAGGCTCCCTGTGTGCGGCTCGGATCCTGACAGTGAGACCAGGATTCCTTTTCTTTTCTTTTTCTTTTTTCATTTGTATTGTCTCTGAATAAAATTTTTAAGTGCATGTGTATTGGTTGTTTATAGATTATTTGTTTATTTGTTTCTAGTTAGATTTTTTCTGTCACGACGTATTTGACCCCTTTTACTCCATCTATCACCGCTTTCCCACCTTCACCCCTACCCTATAGGACCGCTGGTTCATGGTCCATGTCTGTGAGTCTCTGTTACTTTATCCTGTTCATTTCTTGCTTTTAGCTTTATCAGGGTTCCTTCTCTTACATGACCAAGGCCATCAAGTTGGAGAACTTGTCAGTATCAGAATTCGCACATTTGAATTTCATGACCCCTAATTGGCAAGAAAGCATGTTTCACCTCATATCCCGGCCAGATGTATTGACCCGTGCTTGTGAATTAGGCACACATATCCCTTTGTGGCCAACAGCAGTGTGTCATCCGACGTGCTGAGCAAGAGAGAGCAGTGATTCGTCGGGTTAGTCCATAGCGGTACAAAGAGGGGTTCACACAGAGATGTGCCCGGTCAATAACATATTTCTAAAGATCCTCCTTTCTCTAGAGGTATGCACAGGGTCTGACTTTCTGACTTGTCGTGAGATTCATGGACATGATCTTCCCACTGAAAAACATACTGGAAGCAATATTTATCCAAGCAATTCACATTGCACTGTTGTCATTCGTTATACTGACGAAGCATAAAACGTGTTTGATAGCTCAGAATCATCTTTAAAATTGTAGTTGTATTCAATATCAGCTTCCGTTGCCTGAGGCAGAGTTTCGTTGATTTTCTTGGATATATTTTTTTATGTCTCAGCAAATTAGGCAATTAATGCCTATCATTTCTTCCAATACTTTGTCTATTTACCAACTCCTTCCCCTTCTTCTTTCCCTCAGAGATCCAAATCACACACACGTAGGCTGTGTGAAGTTCTCCTCCATTCAACTGAAACCGAATCAGATTTTCGGTCTTTTTTCTTTCTGTGTTTCATTTCGGTAGTTTCATTCACCATGTCATCAATTTCACTCATTTCTTTGAAGCATCTACTATGACATCAGTCTCATTCAGCGATTTTTAAAATCTCAGACCATGTATTTCATCTTCATGAAATTGAGTATAATTTTTAGAATGTCTTTAATTACTGCTCCTAAGGTGTTCAATCACACTTCTACCCACACAAAAAAAATGAGATATAATTATAAGGATTGTTAATATCTCCTTGATTGGTATAGCTTCTACAGAGCTCCTGAGGGCTGGGAAGAGGGGCAGCCTGGAATCTGAGGTCTGGAGACCTGGGCCCCGACCTGCTCACAGCATCGTCTACATCCCTCTGGGTTTGCAGGAATGTGTGGCACAGACGGGGAAGGTAGTTTTTGTCTCACTTCCCCATCTGCCTGTGTCACTGTGAGCTTTACTACTATCATCCCAAGCAGCACAGTAATAGTCAGCCTCGTCTTCAACTTGGACCCCACTGATGGTTAGGGTGTCTGTGTCCCTGAGTCAGAGGCAGAGAACCGGTCCCGGGATTCTTGAGGGCCGCTCTTTATTTGTACCGGAGACGACCGTTACAGGAGCCTGACCAGGCTTCTGCTGTACCCAGTAGGGATAATATTTTTTACAAGCTCTCCCTGGCAGGTGATCTTGACTGTCTGTCCAATGGCTACAGACACTGCTGGTGGCTGCAATGGTAGAGGAGACCGCAGAACCTGTAAGAGAGGAGAGGAGAGGTGAGGGTGAGGGTGAGCGTCTGATTCCCAAAAGGAGCACACCCTGCAGCATTCCCTGTGCTGAGCTGAACATTGGCCAGACTGCTCCCTGGTTTCTCTGGAGGCCAAGTCCTGGGCAGAAGCACCTGTGCAGAGAGTGAGCAGGGGAAGCAGAAGGTCCAGGCCATGGTGGAGACACCCAGCATCTGTTTCTGTGCCCTGAGCTGAGATGCAGCATCCAGGCTGCCCTTATACTCTGTAGGAAGGGTCCTCATGCAAATCCACTTCCTCCTCCTTGTGGCCTTATCGGGTGTCTCTTGATGAGCAGAAAGGGCTCTGTTCTTAGGAGTCTGTGAAGTGGGCTCTCATCACAAGGCCTGCGCAGGTTCCAGAGCTCTCTGAGGTGCTGAGTGAGACAGTGCTGACCCCTGCACACACACCTCAGGCCTCCCTGAGCCTTTTCCCTGGGCGAGTTGAGACCCTCGATCCTCCTCTCTCATGAAAAGCCCATCCATGAAGCTGAGGGGAGTGCTTCTAGGGCAGTGGTCACGCTGGTGGACAGGGGCAGATTCCATGATTAGACCCAGTGAAATTGGTCATGGACCTCGTAAAAATCTGTGTGTGTGTGTTGTGTCTGTGTGTCTGTGTGTGTCTGTGTGTCTTAGAATAAAGGCCACAAAAGAACTTTAGTTTCTAGAGTAAGGCAAAATTCTTGAGGACACCACATGCATGATTTCTAAAAGGAAAAGATTAATACTTTGGACCACAACAAAGTGAATATTTGGCTTTGCAAAACAGGCTAAAAAGGATAAAAAAAAAACCAGCTAACAGAAAACCAAATAGCACATAAACAACTAGTGTTAAGGGAATAAAAGGATTCTCAAAACGAAATAGTCAAAAGACAACAAAATACAATGCATTTAGAACATGGAAAATAAATAAGCACAGAGGTTTTGTGGAAGAGATAGTAGAGTGATGGCAACAAGGACCTGGGAACCTATTCATCATTAGCGATTAGCAACATGCAAATGAGAAGCACAGTGCAGAGTCACCACACGCCTATCAGAGTGGCTAAAGTAAAACAGTGACAACAGCTAGTACCTCAACGTTGTGGAAAACCGAGATCTCTCATGCACAGCCGGTGGAAACGCGAAATGATACAGACACTCTGGAAATTCTGGCAGCTTTAAAAAAAAACAAAACTAAATGTGTGCTTGCCTACCACACGACCAGCAATAATGTGTTGGGTACTTATTTCAGAAAACTACACACTTATGTCACCAGGAAAACTCTCCAAATGTTCATAGCGCCCTGTGCCTCATGTCCCAAAGTGAGAACAACCCAGATGCCCCTCCAAGGTGGATGGTCATACAGACTGTGGTCCACCCGGACTATGGAATACCACTCCGCAAGGAGAAGGGGGAAGTCTTCATGCAACAGCCATTTTGAGGAATCTACAAGGGATTATGCTGCGTGAGAAAGGTCCATCCAGAAGGCTAAATATGATACAACTGTACATTTTCTTTCTATAGATGTTTACTGCGAGGACAAAATTGTAAAAGGGAGAGTCATTTGATGTTACCAGGGGTGGAGGGGCAGAAAAGGTGTTGTTGGAGGGAGGAGGTGGGTGTTGTTACAAGGACACAGGGGACCCTTGTGGTGATGGAAGTGGTTGGCGTTTAACATTCCTTGTTGGATACATAAAAGTACACATGGGATAAAATCACTTAGATGAAAACACACACACAATAACTATAAAGAGAAAGAGATAAAAATGAACATCGATCATGAGATACAGAAACACAGAGGAGTGAAATAGGAGGTAAACAATAGAAGTAAACAGAGGCAGGAGCTGCGGGGCAGAGGGAGCCTGAGGAGAACGCACCCCTCCTCAGCACGCTCTCACTCCAGCCCAGCCTCCCTGTCACGCTCTGGCCACATCAGGGCCAGGGACCTCCATGTGCAGGTCCTGGACCTGTTTCAGCTGCTCCCTGGGTTAATCTGTCAACAGCTCATCGGCCCAGGAGATACCACACATGAGAGAAAGACACAACATGACATTCCTTCTCGAACTTTGTGAAGGCCACTGGCCAGACTAGTACTACTTCATCTTTTTTTGTTTTCAACAGCAAAATGAACATATTGATATCCCAGAAGTCCTTGACACATAATCACCTGGTATCTCTGAAAACCAAGCCACAGGTATAGAATAGGCAACGAAAGGGACACTTGTTCACACTGTTCACTTGTCACTGTCACATGACAAGAGCTGACCATGGCCTCCTATCGAGCCCCTGACTTTGTTATCACCAGGACCTCTCGCTTGTGCTGTCTCAGGGAGGAGCTACGATGATGAGATTAGCAGAGGGAAGAATCATAGGTTTCAGTGTCCTGGGGGAGGGGAGGAAAGAGACTCTCACCCCAAGTCCCTAGGTCACTTCCCGCTTGTATCACTGTGCTCTATATACTGGGTTTGGCCATCAAAGCTCCCGCTCTACCACAGTAATACTGAGCCTCGTCCTGAGAATGGAGTTTGGAGATGGTGAAGTAGCGACCGCCCACACCTGGAGCCTGAGTTGCAAGTGGCGTTCCCGTGCCCTTTATCGTGCCGTCCATCACCGTTAACCTTCATCACACACTGAGGGGCCTTCCCTGCTGTCTGTTGATACCAGTGAATGTAGAAGGTGCTGTGCTCACTGCTCAGAGTGCAGGTGAGTTTGGCCGAGGCTTCCCGGGAGGCAGATGCAGATGGGCTGGCTCAGAACAACCATAGCACAGAAGCCTGGACACAGATACAGACATGAGGCTGAATGCGTCAGATTCGGAACAAATGTCTATCAGGACTGTGCTGAGAGGGAATATCAGCCAGGGAACCCCTGAATGCCTTGAGATACTCTGATTGTGGTGAAATCCAGGCGTAGGAGAAAGGGAACCCAGTGCCTGGTGTGGAGGGATTTCCAGGCTCTCTACCCTGAGGCAGCCCAGCTGGGAATGGCCTCTCCAGCTCCTGTCCTATCCTTCTCCTCCCAGCTGCAGAGGGAGGAGCCTGAATGCAAATCTCTTCTCTTCTGGTTGCCCCAGTGTGTCTGTCTCTGCTCTTGTCTGAGCTCTGAGCCTGAGGGCCTCATGCTGGTAACTTCCTGAGGTCAGAAGGAGGGCAGGTGCCGACTTCAGAGTGGAGAGTTCCTTCTGTGCAACACAAGTGTCTTCAAAGGGGCCTCAGTCACGCCCTTTGCACTGAGCACAGCCCTGGGAATTATACCACTTAGGGTCCTCAAATCAAGACCCACAGTGCCCCCTGGTGCCCACAGACTGAATGTCACCTAATGTAGCTAATTTAGCAGAATGACGACTACTTTGGAGTCCTTCATGCATGCTAACTCTTGGCGGTTCTTCCAAACACCCCTCACTCGTATCATAATAACCCAATATCAACCCTGTGCTGAAGGCACGGCCTCTGCTTCAGTCTAATGAGGAGGGAGCCACCCCTGTAAGTTTAATGAATTTGTCAAAATGTCCTACACAGTGATGATGAGTCAAGTTTCTAAGCGTGTAGAGTGAACGCAGAGTCTGACCTTTCAATCCCCTCCCTGCCTTGCCTTTCACCATCCCCCGTATCGTCATCCTCCCCTTTCCCACATTCTTGAGCCTCTCTTCTCACAACCCTCCTGGAGAATGGAGCATCCGAATAGAGCTCAGTTTTCCTGCTATGGGAATCTGTGTTTATGGGATGTAAACTGTGTGGACAGAGCTAAACTCAGTCTGCTCCCTCCATGACAGAGAACTCTGGACCATGTGTCTATGAAACACAGAGAGTCAGGTGACTGGTCAGGCTCCCTGTGTCCGGCTTGGATCCTGACAGTGAGATCAGGATTCCTTTTCTTTTCTTTTTCTTTTTTCATTTGTATTGTCTCTGAATAAAATTTTTAAGTGCATGTGTATTGGTTGTTTATAGATTATTTATTTATTTGTTTCTAGTTAGATTTTTTTCTGTCACGACGTATTTGACCCCTTTTACTCCATCTATCACCGCTTTCCCACCTTCACCCCTACCCTATAGGGACCGCTGGTTCATGGTCCATGTCTGTGAGTCTCTGTTACTTTATCCTGTTCATTTATTGCTTTTAGCTTTATCAGGGTTCCTTCTCTTACATGACCAAGGCCATCAAGTTGGAGAACTTGTCAGTATCAGAATTCGCACATTTTAATTTCATGACCCCTAATTGGCAAGAAAGCATGTTTCACCTCATATCCCGGCCAGATGTATTGACCCGTGCTTGTGAATTAGGCACAATCCCTTTGTGGCCAACAGCAGTGTGTCATCCGACGCGCTGAGCAAGAGAGAGCAGTATTCCTCGGGTTAGTCCAGAGAGGGACAAAGAGGGGTTCACATCAGAGCGCAGCCCGGTGAATAAAATATTTCTTAGGATCCTGCTTTTCTCTAGAGGTATGCACAGTTTCTAACTTTCTGACTTGTCGTGAGATTCATGGAAATGATCTTCCCACTGAAAAACATACTGGAAGCAATATTTATCCAAGCAATTCACATTGCACTGTTGTCATTCGTTATACTGACGAAGCATAAAACGTGTTTGATAGCTCAGAATCATCTTTAAAATTGTAGTTGTATTCAATATCAGCTTCCGTTGCCTGAGGCAGAGTTTCGTTGAGTTTCTTGGATATATTTTTTTTATGGTCTCAGCAAATTAGGCAATTAATGCCTATCATTTCTTCCAATACTTTGTCTATTTACCAACTCCTTCCCCTTCTTCTTTCCCTCAGAGATCCAAATCACACACACGTAGGCTGTGTGAAGTTCTCCTCCATTAACTGAAACCGAATCAGATTTCGTTCTTTTTTCTTTCTGTGTTTCATTTCAAGTAGTTTCATTCACCATGTCATCAATTTCACTCATTTCTTTCAAAGCATCTACTACGACATCAGTCTCATTCAGCGTTTTTTAAAATCTCAGACCATGTATTTCATCTTCATGAAATTGAGTATATATTTTTAGAATGTCTTTAATTACTGTTCCTAAGGTGTTCAATCATATTTCTACCCATAAAATAAATGAGATATAATTATAAGGATTGTTAATATCTCCTTCATTGGTATAGCTTCTACAGAGCTCCTGAGGCTGGGAAGAGGGGCAGCCTGAAATCTGAGGTTGGGGACCTGGCCCGACCTGCTCATAGCATCGTCTACCATCCTTCTTGGTTTGTAGGAGTGTGTGACACAGAAGGGAAGGCAGTTTCTGTCTCACTTCCCCATCTGCCTGTGTCACTGTGAGCGTTACCACTACCATCATAAACAGCACAGTAATAGTCAGCCTCGTCTTCAACTTGGACCCCACTGATGGTTAGGGTGTCTGTGTCCCCTGAGTCAGAGGCAGAGAACCGGTCTGGGATTCCTGACGGCCGCTCATGTTTACCATAGATGACCGAAACGGGGCCTGACCAGGCTTCTGTTGGAACCACATGGCATATTTTTTCTTTATGAGCTCTCCCTGGCAGGTGATGCTGGCTGTCTGTCCGATAGTTACAGACACTGCTGCTGGCTGAGACAGGTTAGAAGAGGCCGCAGAACCTGTAAGAGAGGAGAAGAGATGTGAGTGTGAGGGTGAGGGTCTCATACCCAGAGGGCTCACACCCTGCAGCATTCCCTGTGATGAGCTGAACATCAGGGCCAGACTACTCCCTGGTTTCTCTGGAGGCCAAGTCCTGGGCAGAAGCACCTGTGTACAGAGTGAGCAGGGGAAGCAGAAGGGTCCAGGCCATGTGGAGACACCCCTGCCTCTGCCTCTGTGCCCTTAGCTGAGATGCGGCATCCAGGCTGCCCTTATACTCTGAAGAAGGGGTCCTCATGCAAATCCACTTCCTCCTCCTTGTGGCCTTATTGAGTGTCTCCTTGCTGAGCAGAAACGGCTCTGTTCTTAGGAGTCTATGAAGTGGGCTCTCATCACAAGGCCTGTGCCAGGTTCCCAGAGCTCTCTGAGGTGGTGAGTGAGACAGTGCTGACCCCTGATTCAGTACCTGCACACACACCTCAGGCCTCCCTGAGCCTTTTCCCTGGGCGTGTGGAGACCCCTCGATCCTCCTCTCTCATGAAAAGCCCGTCCATGAAGCTGAGGGGAGTGCTTCTAGGGGCAGTGGTCACGCTGGTGGACAGGGGCAGATTCCATGATTAGACCCAGTGAAATTGGTCATGGACCTCGTGAAAAATGTCTGTGTGTGTGTGTGTGTGTGTGTGTGTGTGTGTGTGTCTGTGTGTCTGTGTGTCTTAGAATAAAGGCCATAGAAGAACTTTGGGATCTAGAGCAAGGCAACAATTCTTGAGGACACCAAATGCATGATTTCTAAAAGGAAAAGATTAATACTTTGGACCACAACGAAGTGAATATTTGGCTTTGCGAAACAGGCTAAAAAGGATAAAAAACAGCTAACAGAAAGAACCAAATAGCACATAAACAACTAGTGTTAAGGGAATAAAAGGAATTCTCAAAACGAAACAGTCAAAAGACAACAAAATACAATGCATTTAGAACATGGAAAATAAATAAGCACAGAGGTTTTGTGGAAGAGATAGTAGAGTGATGGCAACAAGGACCTGGGAACCTATTCATCATTAGCGATTAGCAAAATGCAAGTGAGAAGCACAGTGCAGAGTCACCACACGCCTCTCAGAAAGGCTGAAGTAAAACAGTGACAACAGCAGCACCGGCAACGATGTGGAAAAGCGAGATCGCTCATGCCCAGCCGGTGGAAACGCGAAATGATACAGACACTCTGGAAATTCTGGCAGCTTTTAAAAATAACAAAACTAAATCTGTGTTTATCTACCACATGACCAACAATAACGTGTTGGGTACTTATTTCAGAAAACTACACACTTATGTTAGCAGAAGAACTCCCCAAATGTTCATAGCGCCCTTGTGCCTCATGTCCCAAAGTGAGAAGTACCCACATGCCACTCCACGGTGGATGGTCAAACAGACTGTGGTCCACCCGGACCGTGGAATACCACTCCGCAAGGAGAAGTGGGGAAGTCTTCATGCAGCAACCATTTTGAGGAATCACAAGGGATTATGCTGCGTGAGAAAGGTCCATCCAGAAGGCTAAATATGATACAACTGTATGTCTTTCTTTCTATAGATGTTTACTGCAAGGACAAAATTGTAAAAGGGAGAGTCATTTGATGTTGCCATGGGTGAGGGGCAGAAAGGGTGTTGTTGGAGGGAGGAGGTGGGTGTTGTTACAAGAGGACACACGGGGGACCCTAGTAGTGATGGGAGTGGTTTGTGTTTAACTTTCCTTGTTGGATACGTAAAAGTAGACATGGATGAAATCACTTAGATGTAAACACACACACAATAACTAATAAGAGAAAGAGATGAAAAATGAACATAGATCATGAGATACAGAAAACAGAGGAGTGAAGTAGGAGGTAAATAATGGAAATAAACAGAGGCAGGAGTTGGAGGGCAGAGGGAGCCTGAGGAGAAAGCACCCCTCCTCAGCACGCTCTCACTTGGCCCAGCTCCCTGTCACACTCTCGGCCACATCAGCGCCAAGTCCCTCCATGTGCAGGTCCTGGACCTGTTTCAGCTGCTCCCTGGGTTAATCTGTCAACAGCTCATCGGCCCAGGAGATACCACACATGAGAGAAAGACACAAAATGACATTCCTTCTTGAAACTTTGTGAAGGCCATTGGCCAGACTAGTACTTCTTTATCTTTTTTTTTGTTTTCTACAGCAAAATTGAACATACTTGATATCCCAGAAGTCCTTGACACATAAATTTTATGATTCTGGTCTCAGAATCACCTGGTAATCTCTGAAAACCAAGCCGCAGGTATAGAATAGACAACGAAAGGGACACTTGTTCACACTGTTCACTTGTCACTGTCACATGACAAGAGCTGACCATGGCCTCCTATTGAGACCCTGACTTTGTTGTCAGCAGGACCCTCTTCTTTATGGTGTCTCAGGGAGGAGCTAGGATGATGAGATTAGCAGAGGAAGAATCATAGGTCTCAGCGTCCTGGGGAGGGAAAGAGATACCCTCACTCTGAATCCCTGAATCACTTCCCCTTTGTATCACTGCTATCTATCTACTGAGTTTGGCCCTCAAAGCTCTGGGCTCTACAGTAATACTCAGCTTGTCCTAGAATGGAGTTTGGAAATGCTTAAGTAGCGGTCAGCCCCACAGCTAGAGACTGAGAAGTGATTGGCGATCCCGTCCTCCTTGCTGTGGCTTCCAACACAGTAAACCTTCATCACATACCGGGGCCTTCCCTGCCGTCTGCTGATACCAATGAATGTAGAAGGTGCTGTGCTCACTGCTCAGAGTGCAGGTGAGCTTGGCCGAGGCTCCCAGGGAGGCAGATGCAGATGGGCTGGCTCAGAACAACCATAGCACAGAAGCCTGGAAGCAGATACAGACATGAGACTGAATGCATCAGATTCGGAACAAATGTCTATCAGGACTGTGCTGAGAGGGGAATATCAGCCAGGGGAACCCTGAATGCCTTGAGATACTCTGATTGTGGTGAAATCCAGGGTAGGAGAAAGGGAACCCAGTGCCTGGTGGGGAGGGTTCCCTAGCTCTCTGCCCTGAGGCAGCCCAGCTGGGAATGGCCTCTCCCAGCTCCTGTCCTATCCTCTCTGCTTGCAGCTGCAGAGGAGGAGCCTGAATACAAATCTCTTCTCTTCTGGTTGCCCAGTGTGTCTCTCTCTGCTCTTGTCTGAGCTCTGAGCCTGAGGGCTTCATGCTGGTAACTTCCTGAGGTCAGAAGGAGGGCAGGTGCCGACTTCAGAGTGGAGAGTCTTTCTGCTCAACACAAGTGTCTTCAAAGGGGCCTCAGTCACGCCCTTTGCACTGAGCACAGCCCTGGGGAATTGGACCACTTTAGGGTCCTCAAATCAAGACCCACAGTGCCCCCTGGTGCCCACAGACTGAATGTCATCCTACCTATGTAGCTAATTTAGCAGAATGACGACTACTTTGGAGTCCTTCATGCATGCTAACTCTTGGCGGTTCTTCCAAACACCCCTCGCTCGTATCATAATAACCCAATATCAACCCTGTGCTGAAGGCACGGCCTCTGCTTCAGTCTAATGAGGAGGGAGCCACCCCTGTGAGGTTAATGAATTTGTCAAAATGTCCCACACAGTGATGATGAGTCAAGTTTCTAAGCGGAGCCTCAACGCAGAGTCCGACCTTTCAATCCCCTCCCTGCCTAGCCTTTCACCTTCCCCCCTATCGTCATCCTCCCCTTTCCCACATTCTTGAGCTTCTCTTGTCACAACCCTCCTGGAAAATAGAGCATCCGAATAGAGCTCAGTTTTCCTGCTATGGAATCTGTGTTTATGGGATGTGGACTGTGTGGACAGAGCTGGGAAACTCAGTCTGCTCCCTCCATGACACACAACTCTGGATCATGTTTCAATGAAACATGGAGAATCCGGTGACTGTCAGGCTCCCTGTGTCCGGCTCGGATCCTGACAGTGAGATCTGGATTCCTTTCCTTTTCTTTTTCTTTTTTCATTTGTATTGTCTCTGAATAAAATTTTTAAATGAATGAACACTTTTTGTTTGTTTGTTTGTTGATTTATTTGTAGTGAGATTCATGGAAATGATCTTCCCACTGAAAAACATACTGGAAGCAATATTTATCCAAGCAATTCACATTGCACTGTTGTCATTCGTTATACTGACGAAGCATAAAACGTGTTTGATAGCTCAGAATCATCTTTAAAATTGTAGTTGTATTCAATATCAGCTTCCGTTGCCTGAGGCAGAGTTTCGTTGAGTTTCTTGATATATTTTTTTTATGGTCTCAGCAAATTAGGCAATTAATGCCTATCATTTCTTCCAATACTTTGTCTATTTACCAACCCTTCCCCTTCTTCTTTCCCTCAGAGATCCAAATCACACACACGTAGGCTGTGTGAAGTTCTCCTCCATTAACTGAAACCGAATCAGATTTTCGGTTTTTTCTTTCTAGGTTTCATGTGAATAGTTTCATTCACCATGTCATCAATTTCACTCATTTCTTTCAAGCATCTACTATGACATCAGTCTCATTCAGCGTTTTTTAAAATCTCAGACCATGTAGTTCATCTTCATGAAATTGAGTATATATATATTTAGAATGTCTTTAATTACTGTTCCTAAGGTGTTCAATCATACTTCTACCCACACAAAAAAAAATGAGATGTAATTATAAGGATTGTTAACATATCCTTCATTGGTATAGCTTCTACAGAGCTCCTGAGGGCTGGGAGGAGGGGGCAGCCTGGAATCTGAGGTCTGGGGTCCTGGGCCCGACCAGCTCATAGCATCGTCTACCATCCCTCTCGGTTTCCAGGAGTGTGTGACACAGAGGGAAGGCAGTTTTTGTCTCACTTCCCCATCTGTCTGTGTCACTGTGAGCTTTATCACTATCATCCCAAGCAGCACAGTAGTAGTCAGCCTCGTCTTCAACTTGGACCCCACTGATGGTTAGGGTGTCTGTGTCCCCTGAGTGAGAGGCAGAGAACCGGTCCGGGATTCTTGAGGGCCGCTCTTTATTTTACCGGAGACGACCATTACAGGAGCCTGACCAGGCTTCTGCTGTACCCAGGTGGGAAAATATTTTTTTACAAGCTCTCCCTGGCAGGTGATCTTGACTGTCTGTCCAATGGCTACAGACACGGCTGGTGGCTGAGACACGGTAGAGGAGACGGCAGAACCTGTAAGAGAGGAGAGGAGAGGTGAGGGTGAGGTGAGCGTCTGATTCCCAAAAGGAGCACACCCTGCAGCATTCCCTGTGCTGAGCTGAACATTGGGGCCAGACTGCTCCCTGGTTTCTCTGGAGGCCAAGTCCTGGGCAGAAGCACCTGTGCAGAGAGTGAGCAGGGGAAGCAGAAGGGTCCAGGCCATGATGGAGACACCCCAGCATCTGCCTCTGTGCCCTTAGCTGAGATGCGGCATCCAGGCTGCCCTTATACTCTGTAGGAAGGGGTCCTCATGCAAATCCACTTCCTCCTCCTTGTGGCCTTATCGGGTGTCTCTTGATGAGCAGAAAGGCTCTGTTCTTAGGAGTCTGTGAAGTGGGCTCTCATCACAAGGCCTGCGCCAGGTTCCCAGAGCTCTCTGAGGTGCTGAGTGAGACAGTGCTGACCTCTGATTCAGTACCTGCACACACACCTCAGGCCTCCCTGAGCCTTTTCCCTGGGCGTGTGGGACCCTCGATCCTCCTCTCTCATGAAAAGCCCATCCATGAGGCTGAGGGGAGTGCTTCTAGGGGCAGTGTTCACGCTGGTGGACAGGGGGCAGATTCCATGATTAGACCCAGTGAAATTGGTCATGGACCTCGTAAAAAAATCTGTGTGTTGTGTGTGTGTGTGTGTATGTGTGTGTGTGTCTGTGTCTGTGTGTCTGTGTGTCTTAGAATAAAGGCCATAAAAGAACTTTGGGATCTAGAGTAAGGCAAAAATTCTTGAGGACACCACATGCATGATTTCTAAAAGGAACGATTAAACTTTGGACCACAACAAAGTGAATATTTGGCTTGCGAAACAGGCTAAAAAGGATAAAAAACAGCTAACAGAAAGAACCAAATAGCACATAAACAACTAGTGTTAAGAGAATAAAAGGAATTCTCAAAACGAAACAGTCAAAAGACAACAAAATACAATGCATTTAGAACATGGAAATAAATAAGCACAGAGGTTTTGTGGAAGAGATAGTAGAGTGATGGCAACAAGGACCTGGGAACCTATTCATCATTAGCGATTAGCAACATGCAAATGAGAATCACAGTGCAGAGTCACCACACGCCTCTCAGAAAGGCTGAAGTAAACAGTGACAAAGCAGCACCGGCAACGATGTGGAAAAGCGAGATCGCTCATGCCAGCCGGTGGAAATGTGGAATGGTAGAGACACTCCGGAAAGTGTGGCAGCATGAAAAAATGACAAAACTAAATCTGTGGTTTCCTACCATATGACCCGCAATAACGTGTTGGGTACTTATCAGAAAATTATACACATATGTTAGCAGAAGAACTCCCCAAATGTTCATAGCGCCCTGTGCCTCATGTCCCAAAGCGAGAAGAACCCACATGCCCCTCCACGGTGGATGGTCAAAAGACTGTGGTCCACCCGGACTGTGGAATACCACTCCGCAAGGAGAAGTGGGGAATCTTCATGCAGCAACCATTTTGAGGAATCCACAAGGGATTATGCTGAGTGAGAAAGGTCCATCCAGAAGGCTAAATATGATACACCTGTACATCTTTCTTTCTACAGATGTTTACTGCGAGGACAAAATTGTAAAAGGGAGAGTCATTTGATGTTGCCAGGGGTGAGGGGCAGAAAGGGTGTTGTTGGAGGGAGGAGGTGGGTGTGTTACAAGAGGACACACGGGGGACCCTTGTGGTGATGGAAGTGGTTTGTGTTTAACTTTCCTTGTTGGATACGTAAAAGTAGACATGGGATGAAACCACTTAGATGTAAACACACACACAATAACTAAAAAGAGAAAGAGATGATAAAAAATGAACATCGATCATGAGATACAGAAATACAGAGGAGTGAAATAGGAGGTAAATAATGGAAATAAACAGAGGCAGGAGCTGGGGGGCAGAGGGAGCCTGAGGAGAAAGCACCCCTCTCAGCACGCTCTCACTCCAGCCCAGCCTCCCTGTCACGCTCTCGGCCACATCAGCGCCAAGTACCTCCATGTGCAGGTCCTGGACCTGTTTCAGCTGCTCCCTGGGTTAATCTGTCAACAGCTCATCGGCCCAGGAGATACCACACATGAGAGAAAGACACAACATGACATTCCTTCTCGAACTTTGTGAAGGCCACTGGCCAGACTAGTACTACTTCATCTTTTTTTGTTTTCAACAGCAAAATGGAACATAATTGATATCCCAAAGTCCTTGACACATAATCACCTGGTAATCTCTGAAACCAAGCCACAGGTATAGAATAAGGCAACGAAAGGGACACTTGTTCACACCGTTCACTTGTCACTGTCACAGGACAAGAGCTGACCATGGCCTCCTATCGAGCCCCTGACTTTGTTATCACCAGGACCTCTCCCTTGCGCTGTCTCAGGGAGGAGCTACGATGATGAGATTAGCAGAGGGAAGAATCATAGGTTTCAGTGTCCTGGGGGAGGGAGGAAAGAGACTCTCACCCCGAGTCCCTAGGTCACTTCCCACTTGTATCACTGTGCTCTATATACTGGGTTTGGCCATCAAAGCTCCCGGCTCTACCACTGAGCCTCGTCCTGAGAATGGAGTTTGGAGATGGTGAAGTAGCGACCGCCCCACAGCTGGAGCCTGAGTTGCAAGTGGCGATCCCGTCCCCTTTATCGTGCCGTCCATCACTGTTAACCTTCATCACACACCGAGGGGCCTTCCCTGCTGTCTGTTGATACCAATGAATGTACAAGGTGCTGTGCTCACTGCTCAGAGTGCAGGTGAGTTTGGCCGAGGCTTCCTGGGAGGCAGATGCAGATGGGGCTGGCTCAGAACAACCATAGCACAGAAGCCTGGACACAGATACAGACATCAGGCTGAATGCGTCAGATTCGGAACAAATGTCTATCAGGACTGTGCTGAGAGGGGAATATCAGCCAGGGGAACCCTGAATGCCTTGAGATACTCTGATTGTGGTGAAATCCAGGCGTAGGAGAAAGGGAACCCAGTGCCTGGTGTGGAGGGATTTCCAGGCTCTCTACCCTGAGGCAGCCCAGCTGGGAATAGCCTCTCCAAATCCTGTCCTATCCTCTCTGCCCAGCTGCAGAGGGAGGAGCCTGAATGCAAATCTCTTCTCTTCTGATCCCCAGTGTGTCTGTCTCTGCTCTTGTCTGAGCTCTGAGCCTGAGGGCCTCATGCTGGTAACTTCCTGAGGTCAGAAGGAGGGCAGGTGCCGACTTCAGAGTGGAGAGTTCATTCTGCTCAACACAAGTGTCTTCAAAGGGGCCTCAGTCACACCCTTTGCACTGAGCACAGCCCTGGGGAATTGGACCACTTTAGGGTCCTCAAATCAAGACCCACAGTGCCCCCTGGTGCCCACAGACTGAATGTCATCCTACCTATGTAGCTAATTTAGCAGAATGACGACTACTTTGGAGTCCTTCATGCATGCTAACTCTTGGCGGTTCTTCCAAACACCCCTCACTCATATCATAATAACCCAATATCAACCCTGTGCTGAAGGCACGGCCTCTGCTTCAGTCTAATGAGGAGGGAGCCATCCCTGTGAAGTTAATGAATTTGTCAAAATGTCCTACACAGTGATGATGAGTCAAGTTTCTAAGCGCGGAGAGTGAACGCAGAGTCTGACCTTTCAATCCCCTCCCTGCCTTGCCTTTCACCTTCCCCCGGATCGTCATCCTCCCCTTTCCCACATTCTTGAGCCTCTCTTGTCACAACCCTCCTGGAAAATAGAGCATCCGAATAGAGCTCAGTTTTCCTGCTATGGGAATCTGTGTTTATGGGATGTAAACTGTGTGGACAGAGCTGGGAAACTCAGTCTGCTCCCTCCATGACAGACAACTCTGGACCATGTGTCTATGAAACACGGAGAGTCAGGTGACTGGTCAGGCTCCCTGTGTCCGGCTCGGATCCTGACAGTGAGACCAGGATTCCTTTTCTTTTCTTTTTCTTTTTTCATTTGTATTGTCTCTGAATAAAATTTTTAAGTGCATGTGTATTGGTTGTTTATAGATTATTTATTTATTTGTTTCTAGTTAGATTTTTTTCTGTCACGACGTATTTGACCCCTTTTACTCCATCTATCACCGCTTTCCCACCTTCACCCCTACCCTATAGGGACCGCTGGTTCATGGTCCATGTCTGTGAGTCTCTGTTACTTTATCCTGTTCATTTCTTGCTTTTAGCTTTATCAGGGTTCCTTCTCTTACATGACCAAGGTCATCAGGTTGGAGAACTTGTCAGTATCAGAATTCGCACATTTTAATTTCATGACCCCTAATTGGCAAGAAAGCATGTTTCACCTCATATCCCGGCCAGATGTATCGATTTTCAAACCTAGTCCTGCTCAGGATGAGAGGAAAGAAATTCACTTACGAAAGCAGATGACGCTGACATAGACTTGGTGTGTGAAGCGCTGTGCTGATCCCTGTGCAGAGACAGAACGACCCCACGGCTCCCCCCTCAGAGTCGGGTCTGAAGAGATGATGGCAGAGAGGACGAGGGCTGCGGGCTCCAGACGCGCCCACTGCTGTCCCCAGCTGCGTGGTGACGCGCGGCTTCTTCCCAGCTTCACATCCCTGAAGCTTCCTCTCCCCACACGTCGCACCTCAGGGTCTCCCCGTGGGATCCACAGGCCCTCCTGCTGGCCGCCTCTCACACCCATGCTCCGGGCCATGACATTGTGGGAGATTACCTCTCAGTGCCATCCAGGGAGGGTGGACCTTCATACATGTGACCCGTGCTTGTGAATTAGGCACATATATTCCTTTGTGGCCAACAGCAGTGTGTCATCCGACGTGCTGAGCAAGAGAAGCAGTGATTCCTCGGGTTGGTCCAGAGAGGGACAAAGAGCAGTTCACATCAGAGCGGAGCCCGGTCAATAAAATATTTCTTAGGATCCTGCTTTTCTCTAGAGGTATGCACAGGGTCTGACTTTCTGACTTGTTGTGAGATTCATGGAAATGATCTTCCCACTGAAAAACATACTGGAAGCAATATTTATCCAAGCAATTCACATTGCACTGTTGTCATTCGTTATACTGACGAAGCATAAAACGTGTTTGAGCTCAGAATCATCTTTAAAATTGTAGTTGTATTCAATATCAGCTTCCGTTGCCTGAGGCAGAGTTTCGTTGAGTTTCTTGGATATATTTTTTTTATGGTCTCAGCAAATTAGGCAATTAATGCCTATCATTTCTTCCAATGCTTTGTCTATTTACCAACTCCTTCCCATTCTTGTTTCCCTCAGAGATCCAAATCACACACACGTAGGCTGTGTGAAGTTCTCCTCCATTAACTGAAACCGAATCAGATTTTTGGTCTTTTTTCTTTCTAGGTTTCATTTGAATAGTTTCATTCACCATGTCATCAATTTCACTCATTTCTTTCGAAGCATCTACTATGACATCAGTCTCATTCAGCGTTTTTTAAAATCTCAGACCATGTATTTCATCTTCATGAAATTGAGTATATATTTTTAGAATGTCTTTAATTACTGTTCCTAAGGTGTTCAATCATACTTCTACCCACACACAAAAAAATGAGATGTAATTATAAGGATTGTTAATATCTCCTTGATTGGTATAGCTTCTACAGAGCTCCTGAGGGCTGGGAAGAGGGGGCAGCCTGGAATCTGAGGTCTGGGGACCTGGGCCCGACCTGCCAGCATCGTCTACCATCCCTCTGGGTTTGCAGGAGTGTGTGACACAGAGGGAAGGCAGTTTTTGTCTCACTTCCCCATCTGCCTGTGTCACTGTGAGCTTTATCACTATCATCCCAAGCAGCACAGTATAGTCAGCCTCGTCTTCAACTTGGACCCCACTGATGGTTAGGGTGTCTGTGTCCCCTGAGTCAGAGGCAGAGAACCGGTCCGGGATTCCTGACGGCCGCTCATGTTTACCATAGATGACCGTCACGGGGGCCTGACCAGGCTTCTGTTGGAACCACCTGGCATATTTTTCTTTATGAGCTCTCCCTGGCAGGTGATGCTGGCTGTCTGTCCGATGGTTACAGACACTGCTGCTGGCTGAGACAGGTTAGAAGAGGCCGCAGAACCTGTAAGAGAGGAGAAGAGATGTGAGTGTGAGGGTGAGGGTCTCATACCCAAGGGCTCACACCCTGCAGCATTCCCTGTGATGAGCTGAACATCAGGGCCAGACTGCTCCCTGGTTTCTCTGGAGGCCAAGTCCTGGGCAGAAGCACCTGTGTACAGAGTGAGCAGGGGAAGCAGAAGGGTCCAGGCCATGGTGGAGACACCCCAGCTCTGCCTTGTGCCCTGAGCGATGGCATCCAGGCTGCCCTTATACTCTGTAAGAAGGGGTCCTCATGCAAATCCACTTCCTCCTCCTTGTGGCCTTATTGAGTGTCTCCTTGCTGAGCAGAAACGGCTCTGTTCTTAGGAGTCTATGAAGTGGGCTCTCATCACAAGGCCTGTGCCAGGTTCCCAGAGCTCTCTGAGGTGTTGATGAGACAGTGCTGACCCCTGATTCAGTACCTGCACACACACCTCAGGCCTCCCTGAGCCTTTTCCCTGGGCTGTGGAGACCCCTCGATCCTCCTCTCTCATGAAAAGCCCGTCCATGAAGCTGAGGGGAGTGCTTCTAGGGGCAGTGGTCACGCTGGTGGACAGGGGGCAGATTCCATGATTAGACCCAGTGAAATTGGTCATGGACCTCGTGAAAAATGTATGTCTGTGTTGTGTGTGTGTGTGTGTGTCTGTGTCTGTGTGTCTGTGTGTCTTAGAATAAAGGCCA
Organism: Eonycteris spelaea; assembly: GCA_003508835.1. Taxonomy (NCBI): domain Eukaryota; kingdom Metazoa; phylum Chordata; class Mammalia; order Chiroptera; family Pteropodidae; genus Eonycteris; species Eonycteris spelaea. Next base: position 107,780 of record PUFA01000582.1, on the reverse strand, counting down.
TAGAGAACTTTGGGATCTAGAGCAAGGCAACAATTCTTGAGGACACCAATGCATGATTTCTAAAAGGAAAAGATTAATACTTTGGACCAAACAAAGTGAATATTTGGCTTTGCGAAACAGGCTAAAAAGGATAAAAAAACAGCTAACAGAAAGAACCAAATAGCACATAAACAACTAGTGTTAAGGGAATAAAAGGAATTCTCAAAACGAAACAGTCAAAAGACAACAAAATACAATGCATTTAGAACATGGAAAATAAATAAGCACAGAGGTTTTGTGGAAGAGATAGTAGAGTGATGGCAACAAGGACCTGGGAACTATTCATCATTAGCGATTAGCAAAATGCAAATGAGAAGCACAGTGCAGAGTCACCACACGCCTATCAGAGTGGCTAAAGTAAAACAGTGACAACAGCTAGTACCTCAACGTTGTGGAAAACCGAGATCTCTCATGCACAGCCGGTGGAAACGCGAAATGATACAGACACTCTGGAAATTCTGGCAGCTTGAAAAAAAACAAAACTAAATCTGTTTTATCTACCACGACCAACAATAACGTGTTGGGTACTTATTTCAGAAAACTACACACTTATGTCATCAGAAAAACTCTCCAAATGTTCATAGCGCCCTGTGCCTCATGTCCCAAAGTGAGAAAACCCAGATGCCCCTCCACGGTGGATGGTCAAACAGACTGTGGTCCACCCGGACGTGGAATACCACTCCGCAAGGAGAAGGGGGGAAGTCTTCATGCAACAGCCATTTTGAGGAATCACAAGGGATTATGCTGCGTGAGAAAGGTCCATCCAGAAGGCTAAATATGATACACCTGTACATCTTTCTTTCTATAGATGTTTACTGCGAGGACAAAATTGTAAAAGGGAGAGTCATTTGATGTTGCCAGGGGTGGAGGGGCAGAAAGGGTGTTGTTGGAGGGAGGAGGTGGGTGTTGTTACAAGAGGACACACGGGGGACCCTTGTGGTGATGGAAGTGGTTGGTGTTTAACATTCCTTGTTGGATACATAAAAGTACACATGGGATGAAATCACTTAGATGAAAACACACACATAATAACTAAAAAGAGAAAGAGATGAAAAATGAACATCGATCATGAGATACAGAAACACAGAGGAGTGAAGTAGGAGGTAAACAATGGAAATAAACAGAGGCAGGAGCTGGGGGGCAGAGGGAGCCTGAGGAGAAAGACCCCTCCTCAGCACGCTCTCACTCCAGCCCGGCCTCCCTGTCACGCTCTCGGCCACATCAGCGCCAAGTCCCTCCATGTGCAGGTCCTGGACCTGTTTCAGCTGCTCCCTGGGTTAATCTGTCAACAGCTCATCGGCCCAGGAGATACCACACATGAGAGAAAGACACAACATGACATTCCTTCTCGAACTTTGTGAAGGCCACTGGCCAGACTAGTACTACTTCATTTTTTTGTTTTCAACAGCAAAATTGAACATAATTGATATCCCAGAATCCTTGACACATAATCACCTGGTAATCTCTGAAAACCAAGCCACGGGTATAGAATAGGCAACGAAGGGACACTTGTTCACACCGTTCACTTGTCACTGTCACAGGACAAGAGCTGACCATGGCCTCCTATTGAGCCCCTGACTTTGTTATCACCAGGACCTCTCCCTTGCGCTGTCTCAGGGAGGAGCTACGATGATGAGATTAGCAGAGGGAAGAATCATAGGTTTCAGTGTCCTGGGGGAGGGGAGGAAAGAGACTCTCACCCCGAGTCCCTAGGTCACTTCCCGCTTGTATCACTGTGCTCTATATACTGGGTTTGGCCATCAAAGCTCCCGGCTCTACCACAGTAATCCTGAGCCTCGTCCTGAGAATGGAGTTTGGAGATGGTGAAGTAGCGACCGCCCCACAGCTGGAGCCTGAGTTGCAAGTGGCGATCCCGTCCCCTTTATCGTGCCGTCCATCACTGTTAACCTTCATCACACACCGAGGGGCCTTCCCTGCTGTCTGTTGATACCAATGAATGTAGAAGGTGCTGTGCTCACTGCTCAGAGTGCAGGTGAGTTTGGCCAAGGCTTCCTGGGAGGCAGATGCAGATGGGGCTGGCTCAGAACAACCATAGCACAGAAGCCTGGACACAGATACAGACATGAGGCTGAATGCGTCAGATTCGGAACAAATGTCTATCAGGACTGTGCTGAGAGGGGAATATCAGCCAGGGGAACCCCTGAATGCCTTGAGATACTCTGATTGTGGTGAAATCCAGGCGTAGGAGAAAGGAACCCAGTGCCTGGTGTGGAGGGATTTCCAGGCTCTCTACCCTGAGGCAGCCCAGCTGGGAATAGCCTCTCCAAGCTCCTGTCCGATCCTCTCTGCTTGCAGTTGCAGAGGGAGGAGCCTGAATGCAAATCTCTTCTCTTCTGATCCCCAGTGTGTCTGTCTCTGCTCTTGTCTGAGCTCTGAGCCTGAGGGCCTCATGCTGGTAACTTCCTGAGGTCAGAAGGAGGGCAGGTGCCGACTTCAGAGTGGAGAGTTCCTTCTGTGCAACACAAGTGTCTTCAAAGGGGCCTACATATGTAGCTAATTCAGCAGAATGACGACTACTTTGGAGTCCTTCATGCATGCTAACTCTTGGCGGTTCTTCCAAACACCCCTCACTCGTATCATAATAACCCAATATCAACCCTGTCTGAAGGCACGGCCTCTGCTTCAGTCTAATGAGGAGGGAGCCACCCCTGTGAAGTTAATGAATTTGTCAAAATGTCCCACACAGTGATGATGAGTCAAGATTCTAAGCGGAGAGTGAACGCAGAGTCGACCTTTCAATCCCCTCCCTGCCTTGCCTTTCACCATCCCCCGTATCGTCATCCTCCCCTTGCCCACATTCTTGAGCCTCTCTTGTCACAACCCTCCTGGAAAATAGAGCATCCGAATAGAGCTCAGTTTTCCTGCTATGGGAATCTGTGTTTATGGGATGTGGACTGTGTGGACAGAGCTGGGAAACTCAGTCTGCTCCCTCCATGACAGACAACTCTGGATCATGTTTCAATGAAACACAGAGAGTCAGGTGACTGGTCAGGCTCCCTGTGTCCGGCTCGGATCCTGACAGTGAGACCAGGATTCCTTTCCTTTTCTTTTTCTTTTTTCATTTGTATTGTCTCTGAATAAAATTTTCAACTTCATGCGTATTGGTTGTTTATTGATCATTTATTTATTTATTTCTAGTTAGATTTTTTTTCTGGCGCCACGTATTTGACCCCTTTTACTCCATCTATCACCGCTTTCCCACCTTCACCCCTACCCTATAGGGAACGCTGGTTCATGGTCCATGTCTCTGAGTCTCTGTTACTTTATCTTCTTCATTTCTTGCTTTTAGCTTTATCAGGGTTCCTTCTCTTACATGACCAAGGTCATCAAGTTGGAGAACTTGTCAGTATCAGAATTCGCACATTTTAATTTCATGACCCCTAATTGGCAAGAAAGCATGTTTCACCTGATATCCGGGCCAGATGTATCGATTTTCACACCTAGTCCTGCTCAGGATGAGAGGAAAGAAATTCACTTACGAAAGCAGATGACGCTGACATAGACTTGGTGTGTGAAGCGCTGTGCTGATCCCTGTGCAGAGACAGAACGACCCCAAGGCTCCCCCCTCAGAGTCGGGTCTGAAGAGATGATTCCAGAGAGGACGAGGGCTGCGGGCTCCAGACGCGCCCACTGCTGTCCCCAGCTGCGTGGTGACGCGCGGCCTCTTCCCAGCTTCACATCCCTGAAGCTTCCTCTCCCCACACGTCACACCTCAGGGTCTCCCCGTGGGATCCACAGGCCCTCCTGCTGGCCGCCTCTCACACCCATGCTCCGGGCCATGACATCGTGGGAGATTACCTCTCAGTGCCATCCAGGGAGAGTGGGCCTTCATACATGTGACCCGTGCTTGTGAATTAGGCACATATATTCCTTTGTGGCCAACAGCAGTGTGTCATCCGACGTGCTGAGCAAGAGAGAGCAGTGATTCCTCGGGTTGGTCCAGAGAGGGACAAAGAGCAGTTCACATCAGAGCGCAGCCCGGTCAATAAAATATTTCTTAGGATCCTGCTTTTCTCTAGAGGTATGCACAGGGTCTGACTTTCTGACTTGTTGTGAGATTCATGGAAATGATCTTCCCACTGAAAAACATACTGGAAGCAATATTTATCCTAGCAATTCACATTGCACTGTTGTCATTCGTTATACTGACGAAGATAAAACGTGTTTGATAGCTCAGAATCATCTTTAAAATTGTAGTTGTATTCAATATCAGCTTCCGTTGCCTGAGGCAGAGTTTCGTTGAGTTTCTTGGATATATTTTTTTTATGGTCTCAGCAAATTAGGCAATTAATGCCTATCATTCTTCCAATGCTTTGTCTATTTACCAACTCCTTCCCCTTCTTGTTTCCCTCAGAGATCCAAATCACACACACGTAGGCTGTGTGAAGTTCTCCTCCATCAACTGAAACCGAATCAGATTTTCGGTCTTTTTTCTTTCTAGGTTTCATTTCGAGTAGTTTCATTCACCATGTCATCAATTTCACTCATTTCTTTCGAAGCATCTACTATGACATCAGTCTCATTCAGCGTTTTTTAAAATCTCAGACCATGTATTTCATCTTCATGAAATTGAGTATATATTTTTAGAATGTCTTTAATTACTGCTCCTAAGGTGTTCAATCATACTTCTACCCACACACAAAAAAATGAGATATAATTATAAGGATTGTTAACATATCCTTCATTGGTATAGCTTCTACAGAGCTCCTGAGGGCTGGGAGGAGGGGGCAGCCTGGAATCTGAGGTCTGGGGACCTGGGCCCGACCAGCTCATAGCATCGTCTACCATCCCTCTGGGTTTCCAGGAGTGTGTGACACAGAGGGAAGGCAGTTTTTGTCTCACTTCCCCATCTGTCTGTGTCACTGTGAGCTTTATCACTATCATCCCAAGCAGCACAGTAATAGTCAGCCTCGTCTTCAACTTGGACCACTGATGGTTAGGGTGTCTGTGTCCCCTGAGTGAGAGGCAGAGAACCGGTCCGGGATTCTTGAGGGCCGCTCTTTATTTTACCGGAGACGACCATTACAGGAGCCTGACCAGGCTTCTGCTGTACCCAGGGGATAATATTTTTTTACAAGCTCTCCCTGGCAGGTGATCTTGACTGTCTGTCCAATGGCTACAGACACTGCTGGTGGCTGAGACACGGTAGAGGAGACCGCAGAACCTGTAAGAGAGGAGAGGAGAGGTGAGGGTGAGGGTGAGCGTCTGATTCCCAAAAGGAGTACACCTTGCAGCATTCCCTGTGCTGAGCTGAACATTGGGACCAGACTGCTCCCTGGTTTCTCTGGAGGCCAAGTCCTGGGCAGAAGCACCTGTGCAGAGAGTGAGCAGGGGAAGCAGAAGGGTCCAGGCCATGGTGGAGACACCCCAGCATCTGCCTCTGCGCCCTTAGCTGAGATGCGGCATCCAGGCTGCCCTTATACTCTGTAGGAAGGGGTCCTCATGCAAATCCACTTCCTCCTCCTTGTGGCCTTATCGGGTGTCTCTTGATGAGCAGAAAGGGCTCTGTTCTTAGGAGTCTGTGAAGTGGGCTCTCATCACAAGGCCTGCGCCAGGTTCCCAGAGCTCTCTGAGGTGCTGAGTGAGACAGTGCTGACCCCTGATTCAGTACCTGCACACACACCTCAGGCCTCCCTGAGCCTTTTCCCTGGGCGTGTGGAGACCCCTCGATCCTCCTCTCTCATGAAAAGCCCATCCATGAAGCTGAGGGGAGTGCTTCTAGGGGCAGTGGTCACGCTGGTGGACAGGGGCAGATTCCATGATTAGACCCAGTGAAATTGGTCATGGACCTCGTAAAAAATCTGTGTGTGTGTGTGTGTGTGTGTGTCTGTGTGTGTGTGTCTTAGAATAAAGGCCATAAAAGAACTTTGGATCAGAGTAAGGCAAAAATTCTTGAGGACACCACATGCATGATTTCTAAAAGGAAAGATTAATACTTTGGACCACAACAAAGTGAATATTTGGCTTTGCGAAACAGGCTAAAAAGGATAAAAAACAGCTAACAGAAAGAACCAAATAGCACATAAACAACTAGTGTTAAGGAATAAAAGGAATTCTCAAAACGAAACAGTCAAAAGACAACAAAATACAATGCATTTAGAACATGGAAAATAAATAAGCACAGAGGTTTTGTGGAAGAGATAGTAGAGTGATGGCAACAAGGACCTGGGAACCTATTCATCATTAGCGATTAGCAACATGCAAATGAGAAGCACAGTGCAGAGTCACCACACGCCTCTCAGAAAGGCTGAAGTAAAACAGTGACAACAGCAGCACCGGCAACGATGTGGAAAAGCGAGATCGCTCATGCCCAGCCGGTGGAAAGTGGAATGGTAGAGACACTCCGGAAAGTGTGGCAGCTTGAAAAAATGACAAAACTAAATCTGTGTTTCCTACCATGTGACCCGCAATAACGTGTTGGGTACTTATCAGAAAATTATACACATATGTTAGCAGAAGAACTCCCCAAATGTTCATAGCGCCCTGTGCCTCATGTCCCAAAGTGAGAAGAACCCACATGCCCCTCCACGGTGGATGGTCAAACAGACTGTGGTCCACCCGGACTGTGGAATACCACTCCGCAAGGAGAAGGGGGACATCTTCATGCAGCAAACCATTTTGAGGAATCTACAAGGGATTATGCTGCGTGAGAAAGGTCCATCCAGAAGGCTAAATATGATACCTGTACATCTTTCTTTCTATAGATGTTTACTGCGAGGACAAAATTGTAAAAGGGAGAGTCATTTGATGTTGCCAGGGGTGAGGGGCAGAAAGGGTGTTGTTGGAGGGAGGAGGTGGGGGTTGTTACAAGAGGACACACGGGGGACCCTTGTGGTGATGGAAGTGGTTGGTGTTTAACATTCCTTGTTGGATACATAAAAGTACACATGGGATGAAATCACTTAGATGAAAACACACACAATAACTAAAAAGAGAAAGAGATGAAAAATGAACATCGATCATGAGATACAGAAACACAGAGGAGTGAAGTAGGAGGTAAACAATGGAAATAAACAGAGGCAGGAGCTGGGGGCAGAGGGAGCCTGAGGAGAAAGCACCCCTCCTCAGCACGCTCTCACTCCAGCCCAGCCTCCCTGTCACGCTCTCGGCCACATCAGCGCCAAGTCCCTCCATGTGCAGGTCCTGGACCTGTTTCAGCTGCTCCCTGGGTTAATCTGTCAACAGCTCATCGGCCCAGGAGATACCACACATGAGAGAAAGACACAACATGACATTCCTTCTCGAACTTTGTGAAGGCCACTGGCCAGACTAGTACTACTTCATCTTTTTTTGTTTTCAACAGCAAAATTGAACATAATTGATATCCCAGAAATCCTTGACACATAATCACCTGGTAATCTCTGAAAACCAAGCCACAGGTATAGAATAGGCAACGAAGGGACACTTGTTCACACCGTTCACTTGTCACTGTCACAGGACAAGAGCTGACCATGGCCTCCTATCGAGCCCCTGACTTTGTTATCACCAGGACCTCTCCCTTGCGCTGTCTCAGGGAGGAGCTACGATGATGAGATTAGCAGAGGGAAGAATCATAGGTTTCAGTGTCCTGGGGGAGGGGAGGAAAGAGACTCTCACCCCGAGTCCCTAGGTCACTTCCCGCTTGTATCACTGTGCTCTATATACTGGGTTTGGCCATCAAAGCTCCCGGCTCTACCACAGTAATACTGAGCCTGTCCTGAGAATGGAGTTTGGAGATGGTGAAGTAGCGACCGCCCCACAGCTGGAGCCTGAGTTGCAAGTGGCGTTCCCGTCCCCTTTATCGTGCCGTCCATCACTGTTAACCTTCATCACACCGAGGGGCCTTCCCTGCTGTCTGTTGATACCATGAATGTAGAAGGTGCTGTGCTCACTGCTCAGAGTGCAGGTGAGTTTGGCCGAGGCTTCCTGGGAGGCAGATGCAGATGGGGCTGGCTCAGAACAACCATAGCACAGAAGCCTGGACACAGATACAGACATGAGGCTGAATGCGTCAGATTCGGAACAAATGTCTATCAGGACTGTGCTGAGAGGGGAATATCAGCCAGGGGAACCCCTGAATGCCTTGAGATACTCTGATTGTGGTGAAATCCAGGCGTAGGAGAAAGGGAACCCAGTGCCTGGTGGGGAGGGTTCCCAGGCTCTCTACCCTGAGGCAGCCCAGCTGGGAATAGCCTCTCCAAGCTCCTGTCCTATCCTCTCTGCTTGCAGCTGCAGAGGGAGGAGCCTGAATGCAAATCTCTTCTCTTCTGATCCCCAGTGTGTCTGTCTCTGCTCTTGTCTGAGCTCTGAGCCTGAGGGCCTCATGCTGGTAACTTCCTGAGGTCAGAAGGAGGGCAGGTGCCGACTTCAGAGTGGAGAGTTCATTCTGCTCAACACAAGTGTCTTCAAAGGGGCCTCAGTCACACCCTTTGCACTGAGCACAGCCCTGGGGAATTGGACCACTTTAGGGTCCTCAAATCAAGACCCACAGTGCCCCCTGGTGCCCACAGACTGAATGTCATCCTACCTATGTAGCTAATTTAGCAGAATGACGACTACTTTGGAGTCCTTCATGCATGCTAACTCTTGGCGGTTCTTCCAAACACCCCTCACTCATATCATAATAACCCAATATCAACCCTGTGCTGAAGGCACGGCCTCTGCTTCAGTCTAATGAGGAGGGAGCCATCCCTGTGAAGTTAATGAATTTGTCAAAATGTCCTACACAGTGATGATGAGTCAAGTTTCTAAGCGCGGAGAGTGAACGCAGAGTCCGACCTTTCAATCCCCTCCCTGCCTTGCCTTTCACCTTCCCCCGTATCGTCATCCTCCCCTTTCCCACATTCTTGAGCCTCTCTTGTCACAACCCTCCTGGAAAATAGAGCATCCGAATAGAGCTCAGTTTTCCTGCTATGGGAATCTGTGTTTATGGGATGTGGACTGTGTGGACAGAGCTGGGAAACTCAGTCTGCTCCCTCCATGACAGAAACTCTGGACCATGTGTCTATGAAACACGGAGAGTCAGGTGACTGGTCAGGCTCCCTGTGTCCGGCTCGGATCCTGACAGTGAGACCAGGATTCCTTTTCTTTTCTTTTTCTTTTTTCATTTGTATTGTCTCTGAATAAAATTTTTAAGTGCATGTGTATTGGTTGTTTATAGATTATTTATTTATTTGTTTCTAGTTAGATTTTTTTCTGTCACGACGTATTTGACCCCTTTTACTCCATCTATCACCGCTTTCCCACCTTCACCCCTACTATAGGGACCGCTGGTTCATGGTCCATGTCTGTGAGTCTCTGTTACTTTATCCTGTTCATTTCTTGCTTTTAGCTTTATCAGGGTTCCTTCTCTTACATGACCAAGGCCATCAAGTTGGAGAACTTGTCAGTATCAGAATTCGCACATTTTAATTTCATGACCCCTAATTGGCAAGAAAGCATGTTTCACCTCATATCCCGGCCAGATGTATTGACCCGTGCTTGTGAATTAGGCACACATATCCCTTTGTGGCCAACAGCAGTGTGTCATCCGACGTGCTGAGCAAGAGAGAGCAGTGATTCCTCGGGTTAGTCCAGAGAGGGACAAAGAGGGGTTCACATCAGAGCGCAGCCCGGTGAATAAAATATTTCTTAGGATCCTGCTTTTCTCTAGAGGTATGCACAGTTTCTGACTTTCTGACTTGTCGTGAGATTCATGGAAATGATCTTCCCACTGAAAAACATACTGGAAGCAATATTTATCCAAGCAATTCACATTGCACTGTTGTCATTCGTTATACTGACGAAGCATAAAACGTGTTTGATAGCTCAGAATCATCTTTAAAATTGTAGTTGTATTCAATATCAGCTTCCGTTGCCTGAGGCAGAGTTTCGTTGAGTTTCTTGGATATATTTTTTTTATGGTCTCAGCAAATTAGCAATTAATGCCTATCATTTCTTCCAATACTTTGTCTATTTACCAACTCCTTCCCCTTCTTCTTTCCCTCAGAGATCCAAATCACACACACGTAGGCTGTGTGAAGTTCTCCTCCATTAACTGAAACCGAATCAGATTTTCGGTCTTTTTTCTTTCTGTGTTTCATTTCAAGTAGTTTCATTCACCATGTCATCAATTTCACTCATTTCTTTGAAGCATCTACTACGACATCAGTCTCATTCAGCGTTTTTTAAAATCTCAGACCATGTATTTCATCTTCATGAAATTGAGTATATATTTTTAGAATGTCTTTAATTACTGTTCCTAAGGTGTTCAATCATATTTCTACCCATAAAAAAATGAGATGTATAATTATAAGGATTGTTAATATCTCCTTCATTGGTATAGCTTCTACAGAGCTCCTGAGGGCTGGGAAGAGGAGCAGCCTGAATCTGAGGTTGGGGACCTGGGCCCGACCTGCTCATAGCATCGTCTACCATCCTCTGGTTTGTAGGAGTGTGTGTGACACAGAAGGGAAGGCAGTTTCTGTCTCACTTCCCCATCTGCCTGTGTCACTGTGAGCGTTACCACTACCTCATAAACAGCACAGTAATAGTCAGCCTCGTCTTCAACTTGGACCCCACTGATGGTTAGGGTGTCTGTGTCCCCTGAGTCAGAGGCAGAGAACCGGTCCGGGATTCCTGACGGCCGCTCATGTTTACCATAGATGACCAACGGGGCCTGACCAGGCTTCTGGAACCACATGGCATATTTTTTCTTTATGAGCTCTCCCTGGCAGGTGATGCTGGCTGTCTGTCCGATGGTTACAGACACTGCTGGTGGCTGAGACAGGTTAGAAGAGGCCGCAGAACCTGTAAGAGAGGAGAAGAGATGTGAGTGTGAGGGTGAGGGTCTCATCCCAAAGGGCTCACACCCTGCAGCATTCCCTGTGATGAGCTGAACATCAGGGCCAGACTGCTCCCTGGTTTCTCTGGAGGCCAAGTCCTGGGCAGAAGCACCTGTGTACAGAGTGAGCAGGGGAAGCAGAAGGGTCCAGGCCATGGTGGAGACACCCCTGCTCTGCCTCTGTGCCCTTAGCTGAGATGCGGCATCCAGGCTGCCCTTATACTCTGTAGAAGGGGTCCTCATGCAAATCCACTTCCTCCTCCTTGTGGCCTTATTGAGTGTCTCCTTGCTGAGCAGAAACGGCTCTGTTCTTAGGAGTCTATGAAGTGGGCTCTCATCACAAGGCCTGTGCCAGGTTCCCAGAGCTCTCTGAGGTGCTGAGTGAGACAGTGCTGACCCCTGATTCAGTACCTGCACACACACCTCAGGCCTCCCTGAGCCTTTTCCCTGGGCGTGTGGAGACCCCTCGATCCTCCTCTCTCATGAAAAGCCCGTCCATGAAGCTGAGGGGAGTGCTTCTAGGGGCAGTGGTCACGCTGGTGGACAGGGGGCAGATTCCATGATTAGACCCAGTGAAATTGGTCATGGACCTCGTGAAAAATGTATGTCTGTGTGTGTGTGTGTGTGTGTGTGTGTGTGTCTGTGTGTCTGTGTGTCTTAGAATAAAGGCCATAGAAGAACTTTGGGATCTAGAGCAAGGCAAAAATTCTTGAGGACACCAAATGCATGATTTCTAAAAGGAAAAGATTAATACTTTGGACCACAACAAAGTGAATATTTGGCTTTGCGAAACAGGCTAAAAAGGATAAAAAACAGCTAACAGAAAGAACCAAATAGCACATAAACAACTAGTGTTAAGGGAATAAAAGGAATTCTCAAAACGAAACAGTCAAAAGACAACAAAATACAATGCATTTAGAACATGGAAAATAAATAAGCACAGAGGTTTTGTGGAAGAGATAGTAGAGTGATGGCAACAAGGACCTGGGAACCTATTCATCATTAGCGATTAGCAAAATGCAAATGAGAAGCACAGTGCAGAGTCACCACACGCCTCTCAGAAAGGCTGAAGTAAAACAGTGACAACAGCAGCACCGGCAACGATGTGGAAAAGCGAGATCGCTCATGCCCAGCCGGTGGAAACGCGAAATGATACAGACACTCTGGAAATTCTGGCAGCTTTTAAAAATAACAAAACTAAATCTGTGTTTATCTACCACATGACCAACAATAACGTGTTGGGTACTTATTTCAGAAAACTACACACTTATGTTAGCAGAAGAACTCCCCAAATGTTCATAGCGCCCTTGTGCCTCATGTCCCAAAGTGAGAAAACCCACATGCCCCTCCACGGTGGATGGTCAAACAGACTGTGGTCCACCCGGACCGTGGAATACCACTCCGCAAGGAGAAGGGGGGAAGTCTTCATGCAGCAACCATTTTGAGGAATCCACAAGGGATTATGCTGCGTGAGAAAGGTCCATCCAGAAGGCTAAATATGATACAACTGTACATCTTTCTTTCTATAGATGTTTACTGCAAGGACAAAATTGTAAAAGGGAGAGTCATTTGATGTTGCCAGGGGTGAGGGGCAGAAAGGGTGTTGTTGGAGGGAGGAGGTGGGTGTTGTTACAAGAGGACACACGGGGGACCCTAGTAGTGATGGGAGTGGTTTGTGTTTAACTTTCCTTGTTGGATACGTAAAAGTAGACATGGGATGAAATCACTTAGATGTAAACACACACACAATAACTAAAAAGAGAAAGAGATGAAAAATGAACATCGATCATGAGATACAGAAACACAGAGGAGTGAAGTAGGAGGTAAATAATGGAAATAAACAGAGGCAGGAGCTGGGGGCAGAGGGAGCCTGAGGAGAAAGCACCCCTCCTCAGCACGCTCTCACTCGGCCCAGCCTCCCTGTCACGCTCTCGGCCACATCAGCGCCAAGTCCCTCCATGTGCAGGTCCTGGACCTGTTTCAGCTGCTCCCTGGGTTAATCTGTCAACAGCTCATCGGCCCAGGAGATACCACACATGAGAGAAAGACACAAAATGACAATTCCTTCTTGAAACTTTGTGAAGGCCATTGGCCAGACTAGTACTTCTTTATCTTTTTTTTTGTTTTCTACAGCAAAATTGAACATACTTGATATCCCAGAAGTCCTTGACACATAAATTTTATGATCTGGTCTCAGAATCACCTGGTAATCTCTGAAAACCAAGCCGCAGGTATAGAATAGACAACGAAAGGGACACTTGTTCACACTGTTCACTTGTCACTGTCACAGGACAAGAGCTGACCATGGCCTCCTATTGAGACCCTGACTTTGTTGTCAGCAGGACTCTCTTCCTTATGGTGTCTCAGGGAGGAGCTAGGATGATGAGATTAGCAGAGGGAAGAATCATAGGTCTCAGCGTCCTGGGGAGGAAAGAGAGACCCTCACTCTGAATCCCTGAATCACTTCCCCTTTGTATCACTGCTATCTATCTACTGAGTTTGGCCCTCAAAGCTCTGGGCTCTACACAGTAACACTCAGCTTTGTCCTTAGAATGGAGTTTGGAGATGCTTAAGTAGCAGTCGGCCCCACAGCTGGAGAACGAGACGCGATTGGAGATCCCGTCCTCCTTGCTGTGGCTTCCAGCACTGTTAACCTTCATCACATACTGAGGGGCCTTCCCTGCCGTCTGCTGATACCAATGAATGTAGAAGGTGCTGTGCTCACTGCTCAGAGTGCAGGTGAGCTTGGCCGAGGCTCCCAGGGAGGCAGATGCAGATGGGGCTGGCTCAGAACAACCATAGCACAGAAGCCTGGACACAGATACAGAAATGAGGCTGAATGCACCAGAGTTGGAACAAATGTCCCTCAGGACTGTGTTTAGAGGAGAATAGCAGGCAGGGTGACCCCTGAGTGCCTGGGACTCTGTGACCTGTGGAGAAAATCAGGGACAGGAGAAAGAAGGGGACCCAGTACTTGATGGGGAGGGGTTTCCAGGCTCTCTGCCCTGAGGCCGCCCAGCTCAATCTGGCATCTCAAAGCTCCTGTCTTATCCTCTATGCTTGCAGCTCCAGAGAGAGGATCCTGAATGGAAATCTCGTTGTTCAGTCCCCAGTGTGTCTGTCTCCACTCTTGTCTGAGATCTGAGCATGAGCTCCTCGCTGGTAACTTCCTGAGGTCAGAAGGAGGGCAGCTGCAGGCTTCAGAGTGGAGAGTTTATTCTGTGCAACACAAGTGTCTTCAAAGGGGCATCAGTCACGCCCTTTGCACTGAGCACAGCCCTGGGGAATTGGACTCATTAGAGTCCTCAAACCAGGACCCACAGTGCCCCCTGCTGCCCTCAGCGTGAATGTCATCCTACCTATGTAGCTAATTTAGCAGAACGACTACTTTTGAGCCATTGATATATGCTGAATCTTGGTAGTTCTCCCGAACCCCCTCACTCGATATCTTAATAAGCCAATATCAGCCCTCTGCTGAAGGCACGGCCCCTCCTCCAGCCTAATGAAGACGACGCCATCACTCTGAGGTTAGTGAATATTCCAAAATCTATCACAGAGTGATGTTAAGTCAAGATTCTAAGCAAGTAGAGTGAACGCAGAGTCTGGCCTTTCAATCCCCTCCCTGCCTTGCCTTTCACCTTCCCCCGTATCATCATCCTCCCCTTTCCCACATTCTTGAGCTTCTCTTGTCACAACCCTCAGGGAGAATGGAGCGTCTGAATAGAGCTCAGTTTTCCTGCTTTGGGAATCTGTGTTTATGGGATGTGGACTGTGTGGACAGAGCTGGGAAACTCAGTCTGCTCCCTCCATGACACACAACTCTGGATCATGTTTCAATGAAACATGGAGAATCCGGTGACTGGTCAGGCTCCCTGTGTCCGGCTCGGATCCTGACAGTGAGATCTGGATTCCTTTCCTTTTCTTTTTCTTTTTTCATTTGTATTGTCTCTGAATAAAATTTTTAAATGAATGAACACTTTTTGTTTGTTTGTTTGTTGATTTATTTGTAGTGAGATTCATGGAAATGATCTTCCCACTGAAAAATATACTTGAAGCAATATTTATCCAAACAATTTCCAGGCACCGTTGTCATTCATTATCCTGACTAAGCATAACACATATTGGGTCAAAGGTTTTCTCTGTGGAAAGGGGTCTTCTGCAAGGTCACAGTATCAGCTCCTTGCTGTTGCAAAGGGAGGGAGACCTTCCTGGCCCCGTCAGGAGAGGCCAAATCTTGGGTGTGGAAGCACAAGAGGCGACACAGGATGGCGGTGTAGACCAGGCATTCTGAGGCCAAACGCCCTCGGTTGTGCTGCTGGCTCAGCCACTTTCCAGTTGTGACCACAGACACGTTCCTCTCCTCTCCATGTCTCAGCTTCCCCCTCTGAGAAGAGGTGATGACGAGATCTTTTATCATAGAGTATCTGTGATTCAGCAATTTCACAACTACGAAGTGTCGAAATGGTGCTGCGACCTTTTAAGCACACATCAAAATTACTTCACCTCCTTGTATTAATGTCCTTAATTCTCATCCTTCTACTCAATATAGACCAAAGCAATCAGAATAGTGGAAGGAGGGAATTACGGAAACAGAACGTTTGGGACATTTGACATTGAAATCTTTCTCAGTTACAGTAAAAGGAACACACCTGTGTACACACACACACACACACACACACACACACACACACACACACCCATGCACACAGGTTCTCAGATGCACTGCCCTTGGCACAGCTCAAAGGAGGCACATCCAGCAGCCTGATGGCATCGTCCCTATATCTTTGTGCCCAGAGACGTGGTCCGCTACTCCAGCAGGACATCACGATATCCCAGCAGAGCTACCGCAGAACTACTTCATGCTTGTAAAGATCGTGGTTTATGTCATCTCATCCCACTTATCTCACTGGAGTGAGCCCTGAGGAGACGGCTGCTTGAGGGAGGGGCGCCAAGTTCTGCAGAAACTGCATATCTACCCCGCACACATTGACATTGGTGTGTCTCCTCTAACCTGTCCACAGAGGACAGCATGAAGACCAGAGAGGCGAGAGAGGACAGCTGGACCTTAGGGTTGGCTGGGGCTGGTGTCACTGATTGGTGGAGGATTTGGGGCAGAGGACAGCAGCATTTCACACTGAACACTCCACGGCAGTCCAGAAAGCCACAAGGCTAAAATTAGCTGGGTCTCAGACTTATCACGTGCACTTGGACTTGAGCTAGGTCAGGAGGACTGGGGCCTGGGGCTGGAGGAGAAATGCACCCATCAGCTTGGTGTCCTGGGGACTTCATCAGGAAGGGAGCTGCCATTCAGTGCTTCACTCAAGATGGGAGGCCGTTGCCTCACTTATGGCCTGACTGGAGGCAATGGAGGCCACCCTGTCACATGTCAGAGATTAGCTCACTGTGGTGATTCACAGAGCAGGGATGGAACGTGGATATTCAAGCACGGATGGGTCATTCAGGGGAGGTTCAGATTCTTTCTGGACGATCAGGTAAGCCCCACCTGATCTCTGAGGATTCAGTGGTGCACTACAGGGAGAGGGTGGGCCCCAACATGGCAGATATACTGGTGTGTGTTGAATGATGTGCCCCCAAATTCATGCATTGAAGTCCTAAACCTAGTACCTCAGGATGGAAGCTTATTGGAAACAGAAGTGTAAGGGGAAATTAGATCATTTAAGATGAGGTCATACGGAAGCAGGGAGGGCCCCTAACCCAGTACATGTGAGTGGTGACCTCAGAGAAAAGGGGAATTTGGAGTCAGAACATCACATGAGGATGGAGGCAGGATCTACAAGCCAAGGACACCAAAGATGCCAGCAAGGCCCCCGGAGGGTAGGAGACAGGCAGGGAGCAGATTCTACTTCTCAGCCCATGAAACACCAGCCCTGAGGACACTGATCTCAGACTTGTAACCTCAGACTGTGAGTCAATATTTCTGTATTGTCAACCCCCAGTGTGTGATATCTGTATTCACAGCCCCAGCAGCTACACGGTTCCCTGTAAGGTCAGGGCGCTCAGGGCTCCAGTCATTGCTTCTGTCCCTGTGATCACAACCCCCTGGGAGGAGGCTCCTGCCATGAGCTTCCCTCCCCTGCTGGGTTCAACTCTCCTCCCATGAGTCTGTCTCAGTCCCCAGATAGCACAATTTCTCCTGTAAACAAGACCCTCTGGCCCCATGTCTGCGCCTTCTGGGATTATGTGGGAAATGATGCTCTTCGTATCCAGAGTCTACCTTTTCCAACAAAGACATTCTGTAGTTTGTTTGTTTTTTTACACCTACAGCACGTGGTCTTACGAGGTGGTCTCCCATCCAAGTACTAACCTGCCTGCGGGAGCCAGCCAGCTAAAGTCAAACAGCACCTATAAGGGGGCGGGGGGGGGGGTGAAGCCTAAGGAAAAAAGAAGACAGGAAAGCGCTTCAGGAGGGCATACAGTCAATGAAGCAGCCTCGAGTTTATTTAGCATAGCCCTTATATTTCTTTTCGAACACAATAGCAAGGCACAGAGGACATTACCATAGGAATGCTGACATTTACATAAGTTCCTATACATCCTTCCCTCAGGGTACAAACATCCTTGCTTACTGTAAAACATTCCACTATCTTAAAAGGATTTTTTAGGAGGCAAATCCCCTCCAGGGTCAGTAACGTTTAACTCAACACCCTGCTTCCTCGAACCATTGTTTAAGCAGTCTCAGCAACTGCTTTATGGCTATAAGCTACGGGACTTTTCAGTGTCTCATAATGGCTCCGGACACTAACCAGGCCCAATATTGCTTAGCGTCTGAGATGAGTCATTGCGCTTGTTCAAGGCGACATGGCTGTAGACCATGAGCAGTGGCTCCACTGGGGCACGAACCCAGGAACTTCTTTTTGTAAAGCGAACGTACTAACCGCTACACTATGGAACCAAGTCCCATTCTACAGTTTTAACGGCAGCGTCACTAAGACTGTAAACACGCAGTCACTGCTCTTTGGCCCCTGTGCACAGTCTCCCTCACAGAACTGAGTCTAACTGTGAGAAACGCCAAAAAAGAGACATGTGCCATGACCTGCAAGGGGGAAACATGGTGTCCTGGGAGATTATTCAGCAAAACTGTCTCACTCCAACCTTATGTTACAGATGACTCTTCCTGGGGAAGGTACTTGAAACATAACCTTGAAAGATAATTTGATGCTGACCGGGTAAGCATGAGTATTCCAGGAAGGGCCGATGGTCTGGGAACTGACCAACCATGGGATGGGTGCAGGGATTGATGGAGAGGTGGGAGGCATCTCGGATGGTAGGACCATGGTACCCTTAGGCTCCAGGGCTACTGGTTGCAGACCACGCCTGATGCCCTGCAGATGGAGGCGCTCCCGTGCACAAGATCCACTTCCCTGGGTCACGTGGTAGTGAAGTCAATGTCAAGGACGCCTCCATTCCTCTCCTTGGCAACGAAAAGAGAGGTCAGAACTGAATATCTGGACAGAGAGACCCTCATCCCAGGATGGGGTGGACAGCAATAGTTAAAGGCAGGACCTCGAGGTGCCATGTTTGCTCTGTTCCAGTCTGGAATCTGAGCCATCTGGGCGTTCCCTACCTGTGCCTCTCTTAAGCTGTCAGGTGGGTATCTGAACACACAGGCCACAACAAGAAGAAAGATTGTATCCAAGTGACCTCACTGAACTGATGCTCTCAGGATTTAACCTGCCTCAAGGTGGGAGGGAGGAGGTAGTTTCACGTTTGGCCCTTGAATGTAGAAGGTGTCCCACATCACGGGAGCTGACAACAGACTTGGGCACAGGAGATGAGCACGGCCAGCCCAGGCCACTGATCTCACTTCCTCATCACTTAGAAAGTGGGAAAAAGCCCCCTCCCCCACTCTGCTTGGGAACCGCAGTAATAATCAACTTCATCCCTGGGCTGGAGGAGAGAGAGGCGTAGTCTCCAGAGCTGGGGTCTGGGGGCTGTGAGCTCTGATTCTTGACGCCCTCCTCAGCCATGCGGGGCTGTGCACAAGACCTGTTGGTACAAAGAGAAAGGATTATAACCCCCAATGGTCACTGCTGCTCCAGCAGAAGAGATGCTGGCCGTCTGTCCAGGGGACCGAGCTGCCCAGGGAGGAGAATCCAGACTGACTGGGCTCCTAAGCCTGAAGGGATGAGGGGGTGTGGACAGGACCAAGTACAAGTCCAAGACCTTATGGAGCCCGGGTGGGAGGGAGGGCAATTCCTCTGTGGTTCACAGAGGTGCCTTCCTGTGGTGACTCTCACCTGAGCTGTGAGTACGAGGTGAGGGGGAGGGAAGGCATGGTCAGTGTGGTAATTGCAGACACCAGCTCTGACCACAGGGCTCGTCGCTGAAATGAGGACAATGGGACTAACAAGGATTTCTTTCTTATATTTATATGTATATGTTGGATACATATTAATTTTTCATTTTTAATTAAAATTATTAATTAATATAATTAATAATTAATTTAATATTAATTAATTTAATATTTAATTACATTTTTAATCTTCCATGTCTCATTCCATTTCACTTAAGGTAAGATGTGTTAAAAATGGTTAACTTTATATTTCAGTATCTAAGTTATAGGATATCCCACATACCTGGGGAAAATAAATATCACTAGAGGACAAAATAGTATTTTGCATCCTCTCTGAGAGAGGGTTCGCATGTTTGTGATTGTTCACAAGACAGTTTCCTCATGTTAGGTAAAGCACAGCTATGTCGATTCTGTTAATTAGGAGACTGTGTGCTCTGTGGACAGGTGAGTAGGTTTCCATTAACAACGGTTGGACCTGGTGGCTTCTTCTGTGTCAACGTTGACAGGCGGAACTCTATTTTGCAGAATGATTTTCTGCCTCTGCTTCTGGGTAGGGTGGGTGGAAAGAGAGATTCCTGTGTAGGACTTGGAGGGCAGAAGGAAGCAGCATGCACTGTGCAGCTCACGCCGTAGCTGAGTGTCTGCTGGGTCACTCTGTAGGAGGAAGCGACGACCCTGATTCCCTTGGACTCACCTTCGGGACAGACCTGACTCTCTCACTATCTTTCTTAGCCCAGAGCACTTAGTGAGTCAGGCCCTTTCTCATTCTGTAAAAATGCAAGGAACAATCGGATCTCTCTGGGGACATTGAGGTGCACACTGGGGACTTAGGTGAGAACCAGGGCTCTGTGGGTGTATAGTGGCCTCCTCTGTCCTGATGATCATGTTGAGGAAAGCTGTCCCTCTTAGACTGTGCTCCCCGAAGGCAGAAGCTCAGATGGCAAATTGCGTGGGCAGGAAATCGGGAAGCAGATGAGGAGGTGAGGCCGGGTAAAGGAGGAGGTGACCCTCACGAGGTTACACATGAGGCCTCAGGTTCATCCAGGGAGCTCTCAAGCTGGCATGTTTCAGTCACTCTAATTGAGGCAGGTCCTTTGCACTGGGCCCCTGGTGGTCACTACACTGAGATATCTGAGAATGACATTAACCTGGGGGACCATTTTCTAAACCTACAGCACTTCCCAAGAGGGCACGGCTGAGAGCCGCCAGGGTTCCCGGCAAAGGCGCGTGGGCGGTGAGCCCACAGGAGGGGTCTGCGAGCACAGGCCAGGGCTCTGCTCCACTCAGTCTCTCAGGCCGTCATGGGAACCTGGGGCTCCGGGAGCTCAGCTGAGCTGGGCAATTGTGGGGTGTGATCCTGATCAGTTCGGTGAAGGACGGTCCAGTGACCACCATACAAAAAGGCCATGTTATTGACCACTAGAAAAATGTCTTTCTCTGTTTGTTCTTCACCAAAGACCTCTGTCTCCAATTTGCACTCAGGCTCTGAGAACACCAGGACAGCCTGGTCCCGAAAGCCCTGAATCCACTCCTGGTCCGCACTTGGCAGAGGGGGCTGAGGGCTGGGAGGAAAGCGGCAGCCTGGGATCTCGGATCAGGGACCGGGCTGAGAACTGCTGATGGCAGTGTCTGTAGTCCTCCTGAAGGCAGAAGACAGTGTGACACAGACCGGGAAGGCGTTTTTGTCTCACTTCCCCATCTGCCTGTGTCACTGTGAGCGTTACCACTACTGTCCCACACAGCACAGTAATAGTCAGCCTCGTCCTCGGCCCGGGCCCCGCTGATGGTCAGGGTGGCCGTGTTCCCTGAGTTGGAGCCTGAGAATCGGTCAGGGATCCCTGAGGGCCGGTTGCTATCACTATAGATGACTGTCACGGGGGCCTGGCCTGGCTTCTGCTGGTACCAGTAACTGTATTTATTTCCAATATCGTTTCCCTCACAGGTGATCGTTGCTGTCTGTCCCAGAGCCACAGATAGTGAGGGCGGCTGAGTCAGTTCATAGGACGCCACGGAGCCTGCAAGAGAGAAAGGAGAGGTGGGCTTCCAGAGCTGAGTCTCATCTCCGGGAGAAATTCGCTGCATGGACTGAACTGAGCTCCAGAGTTTCTTTGAGCCCACAGGATGTCCTAACATCCCTATCTACTTAACACCAATGGCCCTCCGCCTCGCTGGAAGAAGGAGCTTCTGCAGTGAGAAGCCCTTCACTTTTCTCTGCCAGGTGGAGCCCCTCAGGGCTCACACAGAGCCACTGAGCACAAGGTGAGTTTTCATCCCCATCAGCCCCTCATCCTGTAGTAGGATCATGAGCATCCTGCATCCCTGGCAGCTCCCTGCTGAGCTCAAACTCAGGGCCTGCCCTATCGACTGCCCTGGGGCCAGGGTTGGGTGTGAGCCTGGGTGCCACACCTGTGCAGTGAGCCAGCAGGCCGAGGAGGAGAGGGGTCCAGGCCATGGTAGAAGCAGCTCAGTTCTGCTCTCTGGGGCCTGAGCCTGGGCAGGTTTCCTCCAGGCCTCTCTTATCCCTTGCTGGGGAGGCTGCTGGGTATGCAAATCAACTCAGGTCAGAGGTGCTGCCTGAGGAGCTTGTGGTTTCAGTGAACACCTCAGCCTCAAGGGACACAGAGAGGGGAGGAGCGGTCCCTGCGGAACCCGCCCCCCTCAGCCCAGGGAATTCTGGTCCACTGTCTGGTGCCATAGTCTGGGGCTGACACATCTACCGGCGACTGACTCATGCCTCACTCCCGGGCAGCCCTGGTCACTGAGAGTTCAGAGGTGAAGTGTCCGCATTTTCTGAACACATTATAGAATGGTGACTATAGAGGTGACCACATGAGCCTTAGGTCAGTGCAGTGTCCTACCTGGATCACAGTCTGTGAGCATCAGAACCTGAGTTCATTTTACCTCTCAAGTGCAAACAGAGTTTTGGAGCCTATGACATGCTGTGAGTTTCTGTCCTTGATGATAACTCCTGGGGCAAGTCATAGATGCTGTGCCTCTGTAACCCAATCCTAATAGCGCGCACAAGGACAGATCAAGTCTTTGAGAAAAGTTGGAGAGTAACAGACTTTTAGCACAAATGTGAGCTGGGGAGAAATCAAATATCTGGACCATGCTACAGGAACAGGCAATCTATATAAACAGATCTGAAAGACATGGAGTCAGAATTTTATATAGAAGATGATAGTGTAGAAAACATACATTTTTTTTCCAGGGTGAGGTGGTGGTTACCAGCCCTCCTGCATGTCAGAACCCCTGATGCCCAGGCCCATCCCCTCTTCAGGTGTCTCTGCCAGGTGGTCTCTGCTGCCCTCTGGTGGCCACAAAGCATTGGCGGTGGCGGGTCAGGCGCGTCCTTGGTACAGATGTTTGTAGATTTAGAACCTACAGTTCAGATTCTGATTCCCTGACCCATGAACTGCTGGCCCAGGGGAGAAATGACTGCCTTGTATGTGACCCCTGTCTTTCTCAAGACCAGGCCCAGGAGGCTCAGATCACCCATGAAAATATGACGGGTTCATTTAGAGGACGTGGGGGCAGGGATGACCTGGAGAAACACTGCGCATATCACTGGGGTAGGGGGTGGTCATGGGTGTGGGTCCGTGTCTTGGACCAGGACTCAGTGACTACCTCTCACGGGTGCCCTCTGCAGGTGTAGGGTCCACTTAGGGCGATGGAGACTACGGCTCCAAAGACAGAGACAGAACACTCCCCCAACAAACATTGATTCAGACCCACTTTGCCTGGCACACATTCCATCCTAGGGAATCACTGTGAACAGGACACAGCCCCTGTCTCTGAGTTACCATTGGGTGCTTGGGGCAGCATAGCGAACACACTTGTTTTATTGACACAGCAGGCAGACCCCCACCTTCTCTCTGTATCTTGTCTTCCATAGTCGTTTTATAGGCAAACAATTCCTAATCTCACTTCCCTATCGGCCGGGATTCATCTTGTGGCACAGTGCTGGTCCATGGATGTGTCAGTCAGCTGGGCTTCTTTCCAAGGAACTCTTGTTCTTGTGACATAAATCAACAGACTGGATTTAGGCAGGGCTGTTCCTCTTGAACCTGGATGTGATCGCTGGAGCTGCAGCAGCCATCCTGAGCTCTGTCCTAAAAGCAATGAAAGTGAAGACTTTGCAGAGTGATGGTGGACCAGAAAGTGAGAAAGATCTGAGACCTCATTGGTATGCTGAGGATCTGGAGAACAACAAACTGACTCCAGACTTATTGTTGCGGGAGAAGAATAAGCTCCTGTCTGGTCACGCCTCTGATTGTCATGTGTGTGTTCTTGCGTTTAAAAAGTTCCTGAATAATGAGGTAATAATTAGTACACATCAGTCAGTCACATCAAATGATGATAAGGGAATAATTGTGCGGCCCTTGGTGAAGTGCAGATAATTGGTTGATATTGGGCAAAAAATGACAGGCGGGTACTGTGCGGTGAGAGGCTGAAGGAGCCTCTCCGGTGAGGCGACACTGGAGCTGCTGTCAGGAGGGGAAGATGAACAGTACCAGGAAGTGTGTCTGGGGAGAGTGAGGGCAGTGCCCTGTGGGGAGGGCCTGGTTGGTCTGAAAATGAAAGGCAGTGAGAAAAATTTATTTTGCCTTCTCTTTTGAAAGATACTGTCCATTGGAAGACTTAAAAGTGGACAGAGTTTTTGTTGTTTTCATCCTGTTGTTTTGTTTTGGCTTTTATTATTGTGGAGACATCACTCCATTCTCTTGTATGTGCGCTGTCTGGAAGGAGAGCTCGGCCCTGATCACTCTGCTCCCTTTCTGTGTGGAACCTGTGTCCTCTCTGTGACTGCTTTTATGATTGTCTACTCGACGCTGGTTTAAGGAATTTGATCATGCTGCGATTATGAGCTTCCTTCCCTAAAGGGTCAGATTCCTTCTTCAGGTGCCCGTCTCGGTCCCCAGGCAGCCTGGTCTCTCCTAATCTAAGACCCTCCCTCTGGGGTCACCGTGGGGAGCCATGTACACGGTCCCCAAAGTTCTTTCTGACCCACTGCACATTCTGTAGTGTCACGTGTGAATATCACCATCGTGTACATGTTTAAAGGCAACACTTCGTTGGGCCCTGTGAATATCACCTTCAGAGGTTAGTATAAATAAATACGACCAAAGTTATTTTTAAATGGGATAATATTGTTTTTATGTCTAGGAATTTGATCGAAATACTTTTATTTTCTTCGTGTCCTCACTTAACATGTTCAATTATTCCAACATAATTTGAATACAGCACAAAAAAAAACAAAAAAAATAATAAACAGTATTGCCTGATACCCAGCCTCCTACTTGTCCTACAGATTTTAGACATGACCATCTGAGAGTTACATGAGCCAATTCATAAAAATCTCAATCTATGTATCTACCTTCCCCAGTACATTAGCTATACAGCATAGGTAAGTTTCTCTATGTACAGAAGCATCTATATCCATATTCATATCTGTCTGTATATGTGTATCTCTATCTGTATCTCTGTCTCTATCCATAACCGTATTCATGTGCGTATGCATGCCTGTACCCATGCCCAGATCCATATCCACATCCATATCCATATCCACATCTATGTCTATCTCCTGTTGGCTCTGTTTCTCTGAGGACCCAACAAACAACCCCTATTAGCTATGGCTGAGTTGTCAGGTTTCTTTTAATGGTAACTTATCCAGCACTAACTCATCCAGTCCACCTTGCCGTGATGTGATGCCACTTCACACAGAGGATGAGAACATCTTCACACGTTTTCCACCACCAACGGTGATGCTATCACTGTCATAAATCTGATGTTGATATTCATTAAAAACCACGGCCTCTTGCTATTAATTTTTGATTTACACACGACGACGTTAATTACGGGCATTAACGTAAGGCAGACGATTCTCTATTTATCCCTGCAGTGACCGTATGTGACGCTTTACGTTGCCCTGTGGAGATCGGCATTTCTAGCTGGCATCATCTTCCTTCTGTCTGAGGCGCCCGTTCCTATCTGTTCCTGATGTTCTACTGGTGATAAATTCTGGAAGTTTCTGCATGTGTGGAAAAGTTGTTTTGCTTTCATTTTTGAAGGATATTTTCACGTCAAAATTCTAGGTTTCGAGATTTTTTTTCTTTAAAAAAATAATTTTGAAAGCTTTCCTTTTCAGAGTGGTTGCTCCACTGTCTCCTTACTTGCCTCGCTTTAGCGAGAGATCTGCTTTTCCCATGAGGTTTATTCATCGGCGTGCGACATGCATTTCCTCTCTGGCTGTTTTTTATTGTCGTATAATCACTGGTTTTTGTGAATGTAACTATGAAGGTCAGTGTTGATTTCTCATGTTTCCTGGTTTGAATTCAGTTGAATTTCTTGGATAGATATGTCAGTCATTGTTTTCTTGAGTATTGAAACATTTGGGGCCATTATTTCTTGAAGCATTTTCTCTATTCACTCCTGTTTGTCTTCTTCAACTACATGAGTCTCAGGCTGCATGAAGTTGTCCTGCAAATCACTGAGCCTCACTGCTCATCGCTTTCAGTCTCTTTTTTTTCTTCTCTTTGTTTTGAATAGTTTCTATCTTTATGTCATTAAGTTCCCCAAACTCTTCTTCTGCAGCATCTAAATTGTTGCAAGTCTTAACTGGGCATTTTAAACTTCAACATTACAACTTTCATCTCTGAAAGGTGAGATGGGGTGTTTCTTAAATGTAGTTTAAGTCTGCACTTAACATGTTCGATCATGCCACTAACGCTTTGAACAAAGGGACTACTTGCACAGTGTTAATTTTATGTACTGTCTCCCAGTGAACCCTCTGCAGAACAAGTCTGGAGGGCACGGAGGACAAGGCAGACGGGGGATGTCAGATCTGGGGACCTGGGCTAGCTGTGCCATGTCTAAGCCCTCCTAGGGCTGGAGGAGAATGTGACAGTGACAGGGAAAGGAATCTGTGTCTCACTTGCCCATCTGTCTATGTCACTGTGGGTTCTATCACTGGCAATATCCCACACCTTGCAGTAATGGCCATGTCCACAGCCTGGGCACTCCTGATGGTCAAGATGGCTGCGTTCCCTGAGATAGAGCCAGAGAATCGACAGGGATCCCTGAAGGTGATTGCCAACATAATCGGTGACCAGCACAGGGGCCTGGCCTGGCTTCTGCTGGTACCAATGCGTATAATTTACATTCTCAGTGATATCTGCAGAACAGATGATCCTGGCCATTTCTCCCAGAGCCACAGACACTGAGAGTGGCTGGGTCAGGTCATAGGAAACCACGGAGCCTGCAAGAGAAAAGAGAAGAAAGGGCTGAGGATGAAGTGTCCGGTCCCAGAGGTGCAAATGAGGTCTTGTCTGGGCTGAACTCAAGGTTTGGCAGAGCTGCAGCTCAGGGTCCTATGGGGGCTGAGATGTAGGCAGAGCCTCAGGGGCAGCACGTGTGCAGAGAATGAGGATGGGCAACAGGTGCGAGGTCCAGGACATGGTAGGGTCTCCTCAGAGCTGTCTCCTGAGGCCTCACAGAACTGCCGGCCTCTCTTATTCCTTTCTCAGTCTTTTGGGGGGTGATGATGGTTTAGAGCTCATGAAAATGTACTCATCATCTGGGTTTCATTTTTTTTCTTTCTTTTTCTTTTCTCTCTCTCTCTCTCTCTCTCTCTCTCTCTCTCTCTCTCTCTCTCTCTCTCTTTTTTTAATGCCTACAGCACCTGGTCTTCCTAGATGAGCGCTCATACAAGCACTAACCAGCTCTGACCATGTTTAGCTTCTGAGATCAGATGGGATTGGGCTTGCTCAGGGTGGCATGGCCACAGACTCATCTCTGTTTCTTAATGTAGGAGTTAGCAGAGATCATTCTCACCAGCTAGAGGGGGCAGGGCAGGTGGCTGAGGAGGAAGGAGTAGAGTTCCCCAGCTGCTTCTAAGCTGCTTCTAAGAAAAGCAGCCATAGACGAACTTTTCTGACACAGTCACTTTCCTGGGGTGCGAAAACATGGCCACTGTCCCAAATCCTACTGGCCTGTCCATGGAGCCTTCCAGGAGCCTGGCCATGGGGCTGAGCTGGGCCCACTGAGAGGTAAGTAACAACCCTGATACAGCAGGTGCTGATCAATGGGCCCTGTCCACTTCCTCTTTCTCCTTCACATTCTCTCTGTGACACCCACACACATTTTTGTCGCATCGTTTGGCATTTCATTAGACATGGTTCTATGTTGTTGGATATTTGTTCATTGTTTCAAGTATGATGGTTTTCTTGTTAAACGTCCATTTCCTTTGAAGTTTCACACCAATTCCTAGTCTCATTTTACACTTAGTGTATGTCTACACTTTTTGACATCCCCACGCACAAGAATGCCCAGGTCAACAGCTGGGACCAACTTCCCTGATGCATTTTTCAGATGAGGCATCCACTGTGTCTGTGACCCATCAGTGTCCTGTGGTGACACTGTGTGAATCTGACCTTCAGAAGTGGTCAGTTCAGCCAGAGGGCATAAGACGGACTGTCTCGATTTCATTCTGTAGGCTGAACCTTGGACACAGCTAATTTGCAGGCAGGTCTCCCTCCGAGGCTCCACCCTGGCTGCCCCTGGCTGCAACTCTGCTGCCCCCTGCTGGTGGAGAAGTGCTCAGACCAGGACCTTCCCTCCTGTGGGTCACACCAAACCAGCTGTCACCTGAGAGAATTTGTAGTCTAGAGAATCCAGCCCTCTCTCTGTGCCACTGTGACCCTCGCCTTGCGCTGCCCAGCCCAGCACAGAAAGGTGGAATGAGGGGTTTGGGAAGTGCCAGGTAAATTTCCGTAACCAATACCAGGGTCAAAATGCCCTTTGTTTACCCTTTGTTTTTATTAACAGAATGCAGAGAGCAAGATAAACAGTACATCTCCTGCAAAAATATAAAAGTCAAACTGTGTGACACCTGGTAGGCCACCTCTTTTCTGCTGTGTCTTGGAGCAAGACTGTTGTTTTTCTATTCAAATATGAGCAGCTGTGTTATCATCCGGAATGGCTGAACTTCTTGCACTAAAGCTCAGTTGTGCACATGTATCATCATCACAATCACCATCATCATCACCAGTCCTCACAGTGATTATCACTAATAATATTTCCAATTCATCACAAACCTCTCAGAGTTCATGGGGTAGGAATTCTGGCCTACACTTTGCTGCCATTTTGATGACCTGGGAACCTCATGCTACTTGAACTTGGATCATATCTATCACCCAGAAGCATTGTCTGGACTGAACCCTTGTCCTTGGATTCCTCAGAGAAAGGACAGAAGATCCCAAGGCCTGGGGCCCAATCACGGACACTCCCATCAAGTCCTGTTTTTTTAGAGTTTGTACCATTTAATTGGGAAAATAGAGCTTCTAAAAGTCATTGTTGCTTTTCTCATCACATAAGATGACAAGCTCTGGTCCAGAGAGATTCACAGAAAACAGAGAAAAGTGGGGTGAGGTCAGAAGAGAAACCCGGTGGTCCTGGATTCAGACCTTGGCTCTTTAGGGCAGTGCTTGACCAGGACAGAAGGAAGGGATAGTGAGGGCCGGGCCAGGTGGCAGGGCTTGTGTCCCCCCTGCTCACTGCTGTCCCAATCATGGCCTGGCCAGCATAGGAAGACACCTTAGTTCTCATGTTGGGGTGTCACAGGCATTGCCCAGATTTGAGCTGGAGAATCTGTGGGGATGGTGGAGGCAGCTGTGGTTGTGCATGGTCCTGGCTTGGGTCCTGTTGCCTCTGCTCTGCACAATTGCTTGGTCATCGCTCCCGACAGGTGAGATTATCAGGTGTGTCTTAAGCACTCTACTGAGAGCAGCTGAGTCTTCACGAGACTTTGGATCAGCAGGTTCATGGAACTTTAGGACTCCCTCACAGGGTCCCGACACCTGCAGCATCACCCAGGCTGAGTTCAGGGTCAGAGCCAGGCTCAGGGTCCCATGGGGCTGAGTCTGGGGAAAGGGCCCGGGAGGCAGCATTGGTGTAAACAGAAAGGAAGATGAGCAGGAAATGGGTGTTGGTCATGGATGAGACACTCTACAGCTGACTCATGAGACCACGGCTGGACATGTTGCCTCAGCCTTCCTCACACACGCACTCATCCCTGTGGGTATGCTACTTCTCAGGCTGATGGAGAGAACCCTCTTGGCTTCTCGGTGGAGTGCACAGATCTGGTTCATGTGGATTTCTGTCTGTCTCTTACTAATATCTCATAGGAGAGGGATTGTCACTCTCTTTTGAAAAATCTTAAAGTGTATGGGGAGAGGAGGGAGATGTGAAGGTCCTTTTTATAGCTGTTATTCATGAAATGAGCATTGTGGATAATTATTTCCTTCTTTTTCACGGCAAAGTGAACATAATATGAACTTTCCCATTTCGTCTTTTTAAACTGTATACCTCATCTGTCTACATCCTCTGTCTGACAACCATAAATGTTTTTGTCCTGCACGGGGAGCAGAATTGGGACAGCAATCTAAACCGGAACTCGCACTGAGAGTTATTGGTCTTTTTATTGACCATAGGTTTCTTGTCTGCAGCCTCTGGTTGGGTGTTACTTTGAAATTTTAATCTGAAAATCTCTGCCTGTGAATTGTGGTGTTTAGAACATACCTGAATATGATCAGTAATAGTTTAATTATATCATCTTGCTACATTTTTATTTGTCCTATCTTTTCCATGTTTCCTTTTCCTCTTTTATCTTCATTTTTTAATTGATCCTCTTTTATGATTCCATTTAATGTCCATTGTAGTTATTAGCTACAAGTCCTTGCCATGGTTTTGTCTGTAACTTGTGTAAGTCTCCATTCAGGTGACGTTATGTCATGTGACACAGTGTATGGAACTTGTTATTTCTGTATCTTTAAGGTTTTTTAGTTTTCATTTTGCAGTCATTGTCATACATGTTATTTTTACCAACATCAGAAAATCAAACATACATATTTGTTATAGTTATCTGTCCATAGTGAGTTAATTTTTAAAGATATTTAAATAATAAAGAGACCTAATGTTTGTTCTTTGAGTCCGCATTTCAAAGGTTTTCATTTATTTTTGCTGATTCGTATCTTTTCTGATACCTTTTCTTCTGCCTGAAGGGTGCTTGTTAATATTTCTTGTATTATAATTCTGCTGATGATGAATGCTGCCAGTTATCGTGTATCTGAAATTTTAAATTTAGTTTAATAGTTTATTTAGTCCTGTGGCTCACTGATTCCCTTTTCATTTTTAAAGTGTGTGTGTGTGTTTTATTTTTAGGTATATTACTTTTCTTCAAGTTCGCCAATCTCTTGTTCTGCAGTATTGCATCTGCTGTTCATCTCGACTCTTGTATTCTTAATCTGAGACACGAAGTTTTCATCTCTAGATGTTTGATTGGGATCTTTACATGTTCTTCTCTGTCTTCTTTTTACCTGTTTGGTCATTCAGATGAAATTTGACCTCAAGACTGTAACTGCCACTGTTACTTATATATCCAGGCTTCTCACCAGGCTTTAAACCATGTGTTTCAGATACACCAGCCCCTCAATTGCATGAGCTGTTGCTTAAAATACCTCTTCTCTCTCTCTTCTCTCTCTCTCGCTCTCTCTCTCTCTCTCTCTGTCTCTCTCTCTCTCTCTGTCTCTCTCTCTCTATTTCTGTCTCACACCTTCCCTCTCAAATAAAAATATTTCTATATTTATCCATGCAGTTACCATATCTAATACTTTGTATTTCTTTGTATAGATTCACATTTCTGTGTATCATAAAACAGAAATGTGAACACAGTAACAGGGTGCCCTTTACTGTTTCTGCTATTCAGACCTGCCAGTGATCAATTCTAGAAGATTTGGCACTTAGATCATATATGATATTGCTGTCTTTTTTTGAATGATATTTTCACTGGGTAAAGGATTCAACGTTGACAGGTTTTTTCTTTCAGTGCTTTAATGGAGAAATCTGATCTCATCATGACCATTGTCTCTCAGTATACAAAGCATCTTTTTTGTCTGGCTTCATTTAACTGTGTCGCTTCATATGGATTTGTAGCAATTCCACCAGGTGTGTGGCGGTGCTGCTTCCCTTTCCTGAGGCTGAGGTTCCTTGAGTTTCTTGAATGTATTTCTTTATGGTCTCTGCAAATTAGGCAAATTAATGCCTGTCATTTCTTCCAATACTTTGTCTATTTACCAACTCCTTCCCCTCCTTGTTTTCCTCAGGGAACCAAATTGCACACTATTTAGGCTGTGGGAAGTTCTCCTACATTAACTGAAGCTGAATCAATTTTTCAGTCTTTTTTCTTTCTGTGTTTCATTTTGAATAGTTTCATTCAACATGTCACCGATTTCACTAATTTCTTTTGAAGATCTACGATGACATCATCATTATTCAGTGTCTTTTAAACTCTCAAACCATATATTTCATCTTCATGAAATTGACTATACAGTTTTAGAATGTATTTAATTACTGTTCCTAAGGTGTCAATCTTACCTCTACCCACAGAAAAAAAAGAAATATAATATAAGGATTGTTTATGTGTCCTTGGTTGGCACAGCTTCTGCAGAGCTGCCTCAGGGCTGGGAGGAGGGGGCAGCCTGGAATCTGAGGTCTGGGACCTGGGCCACCTGCTCACAGCATTGTCTACCATCCTTCTGGGTTTGCAGGAGTGTGTGTGACACAGACGGGGAAGGCGTTTTTTGTCTCACTTCCCCATCTGCCTGTGTCACTGTGAGCTTTATTACTACGTCCCCAGCATAACAGTAATAGTCAGCCTCGTCTTCAGCTTGGACCGCACTGATGGTTAGAGTGCTCGTGTCCCCTGAGTAGAGCAGAGAACCGGTCAGGGATTCCTGACGGCCGCTTATTGTTACCATAGATGAGCAGCACGGGGGCCTGACCAGGCTTCTGCTGGTACCAGTTGGATAATATTTTTTACGATCTCTCCCTGGCAGGTGACGCTGGTTGTCTGCCCAATGGCTACAGACACTGCCGGTGGCTGAGACAGGTTAGAAGAGGCCAAAGAACCTGTAAGAGAGGAGAGGAGAGGTGAGCACGAGGGTGAGGGTCTCCTTCCCAGAGGGTGCACACCCTATAGCATTCCCTGTGCTCAGCTGAACATCAGGGCCAGACTGCTCCCTGGTTTCTCTGGGGGCCAAGTCCCGGGCAGAAGCACCTGTGCAGAGAGTGAGCAGGGGAAGCAGAAGGGTCCAGGCCATGGTGGCGACACCTCAGCCTCTGTGTGTCCTTAGCTGGGATGTGGCCTCAAGGCTGCCCTTATACTCTGTAGGAAGGGGTCCTCATGCAAATCCTTCCTCCTCCTTGTGGCCTTATAGGGTGTCTCCTTGATGAGCAGAAAAGTGCTCTGTTTATACGAGTCTGTGAAGCAGACTTAATCACAAGGCCTCTTTCTCGTTCCCAGAACTCTCTGTGGTGTTGAGTGAGACAGTGTGGACCTCTGATTCAGTACCTGCACACACACCTCAGTCTAGCCCTGAGGCTCTTCCCTGGACTTGTGGAGACCCCTCGTCCTCCTCCTAGTGAAGAGGTCATCCATGAAGCTGGGGGGAGTGCTTATAGAGGCAGTGGTCACGCTGATGGATGAGAGGACCAAATCAATGATCAGACACAGTGATATTGATCATGGAATTCGCAGGTAATCTTTTATATTATGTCTTAAAATAAAAGCCATAAAAAAACTTTGGGATGTAGAGTAAGGCAAAAGTGATTCAAAAAAGGAAAGGTTAATACATTGGACCGCAACAAAGTTAATATTTGGCTTTCAAAAGTTAAGTGTTGGTTTCCAACGGTCTCAAAAGGATAAAATGCAGCTAACAGAAAGAACCAAATAGCCCATAAACAACTAGTGTTCAGAGTAGAAAAAGAACTCTCAAAATTAAGCAGTCAAAAGACAACAGAATACAATGCATTTAGAACATGGAAAAGTGATGAGCACAGAGATTCTGTGGACGAGAATCTAGCGTGAGGGCAACAAGGACGTGGGACGCTGTTCATCATTAGCCATCGGCGAAATGCAAATGAGAAGCACAGTGCAGAGTCACCACACGCCTCTCAGAAAGGCTGCAGTAAAACAGTGACAACAGCAGCACCGGCAACGCTGTGGAAAAGCGAGATCGCTCATGCCCAGCCGGGGGAAACGTGGAATGGTAGAGACACTCCGGAAAATGTGGCGGCTTGAAAAAATGACACAGCTAAATCTGTGCTTGCCTACCACACGACCCAGCAATAATGTGTTGGGTATTTATTTCAGAAAACGACAAACTTATATTATCAGAAAAACTCCCAAATGTTCATAGCGCCCTTGTGCCTCATGTCCCAAAGTGAGAAGAACCCACATGCCCCTCCACAGTGGAGGGTTAAACAGCCTGTGGTCCATCCGGACCGTGGAATACCACTCAGCAATGAGAAGGGAGGAAATCCTCATGCGACAACTGTTTTGAGGAATTTACAAGGGATTATGCTGAGTGAGAAAGGTCCATCCAGTAAGCCAAATGTGGAACAGCTGTACACCTTGATTTCTATAGGTGTTGACTGCAAAGACAAAATTGTAGAGGCAGAGTCATTTAGATGTTGCAGGGGGTGAGGGGCACACAGAGCACTTGGAGGGAGATGGGTGTTGTTACAAGAGGACACACGGGGACCCTTGTGGTGATGGAAGTGTTTTGTGTTTTCATTTCGTTGTTGGATACATGGAACTACCTGGGGGATAAAATCACTTAGATGAAAAGACACGCACGATAACTATACGATTAGAGGAAGAGGCGATGAGAAAGGAACAAAGAGCATGAGATACAGAAACACTGAAGAATGCATAGGGAGTAAAAAATAAAAATTAAAAAAAAAAAAACCCAAAGGCAGGAGCTGCGGGGCAGAGGGAGCCTGAGGAGAAAGCACCCCTCCTCAGCACGCTCTCACTCCAGCCCGGCCTCCCTGTCACGCTCTCAGCCACATCAGCGCCAAGTCCCTCCATGTGCAGGTCCTGGACCTGTTTCCGCTGCTCCCTGGGTTAATCTGTCAGCAGCTCATTGGCCCAGGACATACCACACATGAGAGAAAGGCACAAAATGTCATTCCTTCTCGAGACTTAGTGAAGGCCACCGGCCAGACAAGTATTTCTTCCTCTTTTTTTTTTTTTTTCCAACAGCTAAATGGAACATACTTGATGTCCCGAAGTACTTTACATATAAATTTTATCATCTGGTCTCAGAATCACCTGGTAATTTCTGAAAACCAAACCGCAGGTATAAGATAGTCAATGAAAGGGACACTTGTTCACACCGTTCCCCTGTCACTGTCACATGACAAGAGCGGACCATGGCCTCCTCCTGAGCCCCTGACTTTGTTGTCACCAGGACCTCTCCCTCGTGGTGTCTCAGGGAGGAGCTAGGATGATGAGATTGCAAGGGAAGAATCACAGGTTTCTGTGTCTTGGAGAGGGAGTCCCTGAATCACTTCCCCTTTGGATCACTGTGGTATACATACTAGGTGTGGCCCTCAAAGCTCTGGGCTGTACCACAGTAATACTCAGCTTCACGCTCAGGATGGAGTTTGGAGATGGTTAAATAGCGGACATTCCCCAGAACTGGAGCCCAAGATGTGATTGGAGAACCCGTCCCCCTTGGCTGTGGCTTCCCTCACTGTTAACCTTCATCACATACTGAGGGGCCTCCCTGCTGTCTGTTGATACCAATGAATGTAGAAGGTGCTGTGCTCACTGCGTAGAGAGTTTGCCGAGGTGAGCTTACTCAGACTCCGAGGGAGGCCTACGCATATGAGGCCGGCTCAGAGCAACCATAGCACAGAAGCCCGTTAACAAATACAGTAAGGAGGCTGAATGCACCAGAGTTGGAACCAAAGTCCCTTGGGACTGTGCATAGAGGAGAATATCAGGCAGGGTGACCCCTGAGTGCCCTGGGACACTGTGACCTGTGGGGAAAACCAGGGACAGGAGGTTTGAAGGGTCCCAGTCCGTGCAGGGGAAGGGATCCCAGGCTGTCTGCCCTGAGGCCGCCCAGCTGGGAATGGCCTCTCCCAGCGCCTGTCCTATCCTCTCTGCTTGCAGCTGCAGAGGGAGGAGCCTGAATGCAAATCTCTTCTCTTCTGGTCGCCCCAGTGTGTCTGTCTCTGCTCTTGTCTGAGCTCTGAACCTGAGGGCCTCAAGCTGGTATGGTCCTGAGGTCAGAGGATGGCAGGTGCGGGCTTCAGCGTGGAGAGTTCATTCTGTGCAACACAAATGTCTTCAAAGGGGCCCCAGTCACGCCCTTTGCACTGAGCAGAGCCCTGGGGAATTGGACCCATTCGGGTCCTCAAACCAGGACCCACAGTGCCCCCTGGTGCCCGCAGAGTGAATGTCATCCTCCATATGTAGCTAATTCAGCAGAATGACTACTTTGGAGCCCTTACTGGATGCTGACTCTTGGTGTTTCTCTCGAATCCCCTCACTTGACATCATAATAACCCAACATCAACCCTCTGCTGAAGGCACGGCCTCTCCTCCAGTCGAATGAGGAGGGAGCCATCACTGTGAGATTAATGAATTTGTCAAAATTTCCCACACAGCGATGATGAGTCAAGTTTCTAAGCGCATAGACTGAACCCACAGTCTGACCTTTCCATCCCCTCCCTGCCTTGCCTTTCACCATCCCCCGTATCATCATCCTCCTCTTTCCCATATTTTTGAGACTCTCTTGTCACAATCCTCAGGGAGAAAGGAGCATCTGAATAGAGCTCAGGTTTTAGGGATTAACACCGAAGTCAACATAGTAGCTAATTGGGGGAGTGGGATAGATGGATATGCTTTGGATGGATAGATCTAGCCAAGGGTGGATGTGGTTTCCATTTCTTCTCCTTCTCCTTCTCCTCCTCCTCCTCCTCGTCCTCCTCCTCCTCCTCGTCCTCCTTCTCCTCCTCGTCGTCGTCCTCCTCCTTCTTCTTCTCTTTCTTTTTCTCCTTCTTCTTCAGAGTGAATCCTCATTTCATGCACTCTTCTTTAGAAATGATGCATTTCATAATGGAAGGAAAACTGAAATGTACCTGAATTCTTTTCTTTGCTTAGGAACACAGAAAAAAACTCAGAACAAATGCAGGATGTGGAGAGTTTTTGTAACAAACTACAAGCATGAGGTGAAAAACCTATTCTTGTAGACTTTTGGAAGTGATAGAAGCAGTCATGTAGAACATTTGACAAACCCACTGGAAAAGAAAAAGAAAGAGCCAATAGCAGGATAAAGCCCCCTCACTCATTTGAGGAACCTGAGGCTTTGATTCCCTCTCTCCCCTCTCCAGCATGTCCAAGACACATTCAAACAACAGGTAGAAAAGAAGGAAAGATGCTCCTAAATGAGGAACCCTCAAAAGGTGCCAGGATGAGAGAAGAATGAAGTCTTGACTGCTTCCTAAATACCTCTCTGAGAAAGAGTATTATATTTTTATTTCTTCATGTGAAGTGATGGGAACCTAGGATTTTCATGCCCTAGATTCCAAAAGAATCACTCTGGCTTTGGGAAGAAAACACAGAAAAATTAATGAGATTCCATCAAATGATTCATGGAAAAATAAAATGAAGCATATCTTTACAATGTAATATTATTTGGCATGAGAAGGGATGAAATCTTGACATAGGCTTCAACATGAATGGACCTTGAAAACACTTTAATAAATGAGAGAAATCAAACACAAAGGGCCATATAGTGTGTGATCCATTTACGTAAAATGTCCAGAATAGGCAAATCCATAAAGACGTAAAGTAACATAATAGTCACTAGGGGATGAGAATGAAGGAAATGGGGGGTTACTGCTAATGGAGGAAATGTTACTTTCATGGGAATAAGAACATTCTGGTATTATAGAGTGTAATAGATGCACACACTTGTGAATATAGTAAAAAACCAATAAATCATAGACCTTAAAAAGATGAATATTATGGAATGTGAATGTTGGTGAATATAACTTACTCTCGAATGATTCAAAAAATGAGCAAGTTATATGTGTATTATATATGCATAGTTATGTATATGTTATACCTATACATATATACACATACAAAACATATGTACAGAGGTAACACATACACATACACATTCATATCCATATATAAGCAGAGAGAGAGATGAAAAATAAATACAATGCAACACAAACATGATAAAATATTAATAATTGGTGAATCGACGAGAAGGATGAATAAGAATTCTTTTATTATCTTTAAATTATTAAGTCTGCAGTTACTCCAAAATAAAATAACAAGAGAAAGAAAGGAAAACCTGAGTGTAGGAGTGAAGGGACTTGACTGAACTCAGAAGAGGTTTTGGTCTCACTTCCCCGTGAACTTGCACCACTGTGGAGAGTGTTACTGCTTCTATACGAGGAACAGTAATAATCAGCCTCATCTTCAGGCTGGAGCCCAGAGATGGTCAAGGAGGCTGTGTTGCCAGACTTGGAGCCAGAGAAGCGATCAGGGATTCCGGACGCCCGATTCTTGACACCATAAATCAGGAGTTTGGGGGCCGTGCCTGAGTGCTGTTGGTACCAGGAGACAGCATCATAACTCCCAATGTCACTGCTGCTGCCAGCACAGGAGAGGGTGACCGTCTGTCCCAGAGCCCCGGACACGGAGGAAGGCTGAGTCAGAGCAGACTGGGCCCAGGACCCTGCAAAAGGCAAAAACACACTCTTGTGAGGTCAGTGTTAGGGCCCAGGAGAGTCCGACGAAGGGGTGACAAAGGATCAGCCCAGATGCCCCCATGGTCCCTTCCCTGGAGGCCTCACCTGTGCCCTGAGAGAGAAGACTGAGGAGGAGCAGAGCCCAGGCCATGGTGGAGATGCCCCAGGAGAGTTCCCTTCTGAGCGGCCAACCCTGGGCCTGGCTCCCCAGACCTGTCTTATCTCCTTCTCCTGCCTCAGAGGAGGGAGGGGCCTCCATGCAAATTTGTTCTTGTAGCTGCCTCTCCTCACCCCCCTCAAACCTGGCACTTGATTCCAGATTTTTCTACATCCTTGCATAGGAGAAGGGAGGGGAATGGAAGAAAACACTTTGACAGATCTATTCTGAGGGACACAAACACATAATGTTTATGTGTGTGCCTGATTTCCAGGGGAGAAAGAGCTGCTGACGTCCTTCATGTAAATGAGGTCCTGGACCTTCAGTGTCTCTGCTGTGAGGTGACTTTGTGTCTGTGACCCTCTCAAGCTGGGGACACTCCCAGAGCACTGTCAGCCGAGTGCCTACTTGTCGGGAGCCATTGCAAGGCACTGAAGGTGTCACGTCGTTTGGGAGCCATAAAACAGTTGCTGAGACGGCTTGGAGCCCTAAAGCAGCTGCTGAGACTATGTTATCAATGGCTAAAGAAAGCAGATGGTTGATTTTTATCAGTACTGACCCTGGAGGGGAGGTTTGCCTCCTAAAGAAATCCTTTTAAGATAATGGAATGTGTTCCTTCCCACATAACAAGAATGTTACGTGAGCTTGTGTGTATGTTAGCATTCAAATGATATACCTTGTACTTTGCTATTGTATCCCAAAACATATATAAAGGCGGAGCTAAATAAAGACGTGGCTGCAGCACTGACTGTATGCCCTCCCGAAGCGCTTTCCTGTCTTCTTCTTTTTTCCTTAGGCTTCACCCCCCTCTTTTAGGTGCTGTTCGACTTTAGCCGGCTGGCTCCGGCAAGTGGCGCCCGAACAGGGACCTGAATTTGGGACGGAACGTTGACGACGTTGAGGTGAAGACCGCCACCGCAGGAGAAAGGGGGGGCCCCCGAGTTTAAAGCCGAGTAATCGGCAGAGGTGAGTGCGGTGGAACAGTCCGGGAGTAAGAAAGACACCGCGTGAAGTGAGCGCTCAGAAAAGTAAGGGTTGCGGTGTTTGTAAATAGATAGAAAGAGAGGAAAGTCGACTTAAATAAAGAAAAATGGGAAATGGAAACGGCCGCATGCTTTTTGTACATATGCTTAAGAATATGCTCCGGGCTAGAGAGCTAAGGTAGGGCATCAACAATTGTGTAATTTTTTAGAATTTATAAAGAAAGTTTGTCCTTGGTTTCCTGAGGAGGGAACAGTGTATATAGGAACATGGAAAAAGGTGAGAGAAACTACAAGATTATTATGATGTCACGCACCTGGCAAGGTGCCTGCAGATACTTTTAGCTTGTGGACTTTAATTAGAGATAGTTTAGATCCCAGGCATGAGAGGGTTAAGGCTGGGGAAAGCCAGAAAGGGGAAGAAAACGGGACAATATAGGAGATTCCCGCCATTTGAAAAGGAGACTGAGACTAGACCTCTGCCCCGCCCGAGGAGACGAGTGGGAAACCTTTTGATCTGATGCTAATAAAGATAGAGAGGAGCTTTGAGCCCCAGAGATGCAAAACAGTTGGAGGAGAAGCCACACAGTTCCATAACAATGGAGGCTATTTCCCATTTTGAGGCTTAGCTCTGAGCATACATCTAAGGAATTAGAGAAAGTGTTCAGGGTTTGCAAACTGCCGTGCAACAATTAACCTTACGGCTGGGAGGCTTGGAGAAAACCTTAAAGTGCCTAGCAAAGACCGTATCCCCCGCCTCCGTTGAAGAACCACAGCCAGTCATTGCGGTTGTTAAGCAACCTCGAGGACCTAAGCCTCTTTCACCTTTACAAACTACGTTACATCAGGCTATAGAAAGAGGTGAGGATACACAGGGATTTCACTTAATGTGCCCTGTAACAGAACAGGAGGCTCGAGATGAGGAGGGTCAGCCAGTTCGTCTGAAACGGTATAACCCCATCCCTTTTAAATCTATTAAAGAATTGAAATTGGCTTGTGCACAATAGGCCCCACTGCTCCTTACACTCAGGCTATGTTGAAACGTTATCTTTAGAAGCCCTAACTCCAGCTGATTGGAAGAATTTGGCTCGAGCTTGTCTCACACCTGGGGATTTTTTGCTATGGAAATCAGAATATTGTGATCTATGTGAAAAAACAGCAGAATTGAATAGAAATCAGAATCCCCCAATACTAACCACATATGAGATGTTGGCAGGAGAAGGCCAATATTGTGCGAATGATCAGCAATTAGGGTACGAAGGAGGAGCTTATGCACAAATAAGTGCTGCTGCGAAAAGGGCTTGGTGTAAATTACCTGCTAATGGAAGGCAAACTGAAGATTTATCTAAGATAAGGCAAGGGCCAGAGAGCCCTTTCAGGATTTTGTGGCCAGGCTCATGGAGACGCTAAAAGACTAATAGGAGAATCAGATGCAGGACTAATCTTAGTAAAACAACTGGCTTATGAGAATGCTAATTCCGCATGTCAGGCCGCTCTCAGACCTCATAGGAAGAAAGGAATCTTGCGGACTATATTCGATTATGTGCTGATATTGGACCAGCATATACGCAGGGTCTAGCCATGGCCGCAGCATTACAAGGGAAAACAGTAAAAGAAGTGCTATTTCAACAAACTAGAAACAATCGAGGCAGATCTCTCCGCAGCCCTGGCCGTTGTTTTGAATGTCAGCAACCTGGGCATTTTGCTCGAAATTGTCCTCGAAACCGGTCCCCACAGAAGCCTCCACCTCGCTCACCAGGACTATGTCCTCAATGTGGGAAGGGATGTTATGAAATTTTGCAACAGAAACTTACTCCTCAAAAAATAGAAATTAGGAGAGGAGCTCTCAATACTGTTAATAATTTTCAAAAATTATTGAGAGATATTAATTGGCTCTGTCTTCCCTTTACCCTCACATGTGCTTTAACTAATTTGTTCTCTATTTTAGAAGGGCCCACTGCATTGGATAGTCCTTGGAAACTAACACCGCTGGTGGAAAAGGAATTTTAAATACTGTATTTTTGAAAGACACTCTTGTAGTCACAAACTTGCATTGCTCAGGTTTCATTATTGTGTGGTAAAGGGTCTTTCTCTAACTTGAAATTTAAAAACTTTTTATGATTTTCTTTTTCTTTTATTGGTTAATTAGTCTAAAACTTAGGACATTTTAGCATGGAGTCAACAGTGAAGATAACTTGATTTTGTATTGGAAATGAGAAAAGTAATGACTAAATTACAAATTTCAGTGCTTTTAAAGGTACCTTTCTGTTCCTGTTTCTGTTGACCGGTCACCAGGGGTCCGTGGAGAGACTGGACGCAGTCATATCTCCCGGACCATGGCCAGGCAGTGGGACGCCGCCTCCTGTGCCCTGTTGTCAAAGTCTGTTTATTGTCTTTGTCTTGTCTAGGATGTAGGTGGCAAATTTCTCTAGGCCCACCTACACCCCAGTAATTGTCCTTGTCTGAGTGTCTGTTTTGTGTTTTGTTTTGTGTTTTCTGCGCAAGCGATGGGGGAAAAACCAGAGTTCACAGAAGACACCCTTGGGGTGTCTCCTGCAACATTTCAAAAAAAAGCTTATAAACAAAAAGGGGGAATATGGTATACCCCGAGACAAAGGCTTAATAGAGCATTATATACTTTTTAAATTTTTAAATCTAGATGAACAAGGTAGCACAGCAGCTCATCGGCATTGGGTGAAACAGGCCGTGAGCCTTTGCAGCAGCCAGTATACTACAAGGATCTAACAGGGGATTGGGTGCCTGCTGAGGTGCTGAAATGGGGCCGAGGTTTTGCTTATATCTCTACAGGAACAGAGAAAGCTGCTCCTGATGATGATGCTGATAGGCCATCTTCTGATGTTTGAAGGAGAGCTGTATTGGGCCTATGTACCGGATCCACCAATTTTCATCTGTCCATTTGGGAAGGCCCAGAAATTTATGGTGAGAGTAAATGACACACACCTGTTAGATCGACCATAGATGGGAAAGATGCAGACACAAACTGTGAAAGGGTTTAATTACACAGGCTCTGGGATCGGACTACCAATCTGTTTCTCCAAGAATGAGACAGTGCCTGGCTGTTTGAATTTTCTAGAATTTCTTTATCTGAGAGTACTCAGGTTGTGCGCCTCTGTGCGCCAGGTGGGGATGAAAAGATAAACAACATTGAACCTCCACTAGCTTTTTCACCTTGTGGAAAAGAGATGCGTGTTAACAATAAGACTGTACTATGGAAAAGATATTACAGGGACAAACCAGTCAGGTACAATATATCAGGAACGAAACGACATGTTGTGGACTGGTCCAGTAATCAGCATGGAAAAGTTCTAGATCCCACAAGGGGCGAAAACGACGAATTATCTGCAGGGTTATGGTGGACAGATGATGGATACCCACAAACTTACATTTGGAAACTTGCTGCTGCCATGGATGGGATTGTCAGAGGGAGCGACACTGGTGTTAATCAAACTCTAATCATAGATAAAGCAAAAAATGTAACTGCATGTGTAGCACCACCACATGTTTTGATAATTGGTAAAATTGATGTGACTATGAAAGAAAGAAATTTCAATGTTACGTGTTACGATTGTATATTATCCAACTGTATTTCTTTTGTTCCGGAAAGAACTACTGTAATGGTGTTTCATCAACCCTCTTTTGTAATGTTACCTGTTAACACATCAGGACCTTGGTATGCTGATCGAGGTTTACAAGTGTTAGAAGAAATCAATAAGGCTTTGAGTAGGCAGAAAAGAGTGATAGGATTGATTATTGCTGGAATTGCTGCCCTTGTGTCACTTATTGCTACTACTGCCACTGCTGCTGTCGCTTTGTCTCAAACTGTTCAAACTGCTCATTATGTTAATAATCTGTCTAAAAATGTTACAATGGTTTAGGGACCCAGGAAAATATTGACGACAAGTTAGAACAGAAGCTTGATGCATTATAGTCTAGTTATGTATTTAGTAGATGAAATCCAAGGTCTCGAAGTGAGATCTCATTTGGAATGTCATGCAGCATATCAGTGGATTTGTGTTACCTCAAAAATTTATAATGAAAGTCAACATGGATGGGATCGCGTGCGCTCTCATCTCCAAGGTGTCTGGCATGATGCTAACATGTCCTTAGATTTAATACGACTGCATAGAGAAATTCAGGGACTGCAGGAAGCGGGACCCCTTCAGTTTGATGCAGCTGAAGAGGCCTTGAAATTTTTACAACATCTAAAAAGCTTTTTACCATCTTGGTCTCCTTTGGGTCATTTGCTTATTTCAGTTTTAGCCTTGGGTCTTTGTATAACTATAGGCCTATGTCTGCTTCCTCCTTTGATGAAATACTTCTTCAATTCCCTGCTAAAGATTCGGGCAGAGATGCATGGTCTCAGGCTCCAGGCTCAGGTTTAAGCTAATCTACATCTCCCATTTGCAGAGGCTGGTAGTCAGAGACGGGTAAGAATCCTTCAGGGCTGGGACCAACCTAAGACAGGGCATGATTGCAAGACTTTCATGTGCCAATGACGGGTAAGGCCCAGACCCGTGGAGGGTCACCTAAGACAGGCACAGTCTATCTGCGCCATAGCTTGGAAAGCTTTGGCATTTTAAAAAATAAAAAAGGGGGAG
This sequence comes from Eonycteris spelaea, assembly GCA_003508835.1. Taxonomy (NCBI): domain Eukaryota; kingdom Metazoa; phylum Chordata; class Mammalia; order Chiroptera; family Pteropodidae; genus Eonycteris; species Eonycteris spelaea. The sequence goes on along the minus strand of PUFA01000582.1, from coordinate 64,231 downwards.
ATGTCGGGAGCCATTGCAAGGCACTGAAGGTGTCACATAGTTTGGGAGCCATAAAACAGTTGCTGAAACTGCTTGGAGCCCTAAAGCAGCTGCTGAGACTATGTTATCAATGGTTAAAGGAAGCAAATGGTTAATTTAATTAGTACTGACCCTGGAGGGGAGGTTTGCCTCCTAAAGTAATCCTTTTAAGATAATGGAATGTGTTCCTTCCCACATAACAAGAATGTTACGTGAGCTTGTGTGTATGTTAGCATTCAAATGATATACCTTGTACTTTGCTATTGTATCCCAAAACATATATAAAGGCTGAGCTAAATAAAGACGTGGCTGCAGCATTGACTGTATGCCCTCCCGAAGCGCTTTCCTGTCTTCTTTTTTTCCTTAGGCTTCACCCCCTCTTTTAGGTGCTGTTCGACTTTAGCCGGCTGGCTCCGGCAAGTGGCGCCCGAACAGGGACCTGAATTTGGGACGGAACGTTGACGAACGTTGAGGTGAAGACCGCCACCGCAGGAGAAAGGGGGGCCCCCCGAGTTTAAAGCCGAGTAATCGGCAGAGGTGAGTGCGGTGGAACAGTCCGGGAGTAAGAAAGACACCGCGTGAAGTGAGCGCTCAGAAAAGTAAGGGTTGCGGTGTTTGTAAATAGATAGAAAGAGAGGAAAGTCGACTTAAATAAAGAAAAATGGGAAATGGAAACGGCCGCATGCTTTTTGTACATATGCTTAAGAATATGCTCCGGGCTAGAGGAGCTAAGGTAGGGCATCAACAATTGTGTAATTTTTTAGAGTTTGTAAAGAAAGTTTGTCCTTGGTTTCCTGAGGAGGGAACAGTGTATATAGGAACATGGAAAAAGGTGAGAGAAAACTACAAGATTATTATGATGTCCATGCCCTGGCAAGGTGCCTGCAGATACTTTTAGCTTGTGGACTTTAATTAGAGATAGTTTAGATCCCAGGCATGAGAGGGTTAAGGCTGGGGAAAGCCAGAAAGGGGAAGAAAAACGGGACAATATAGGAGATGTCCCGCCATTTGAAAAGGAGAGTGAGACTAGACCTCCTGCCCCGCCTGAGGAGACGAGCGGGAAACCTTTTGATCTGATGCTAATAAAGATAGAGAGGAACTTTGAGCCCCAGAGATGCAAAACAGTTGGAGGGAAGCCCACGTTCCATAACAATGGAGGCTATTTCCCATTTATGGGGCTTTGGCTCTGATTATACATCTAAGGAATTAGAGAAAGTTGTTCAGGGTTTGCAAACTGCTGTGCAACAATTAACCTTACGGCTGGAGGCTTGGAGAAAAACCTTAAAGTGCCTAGCAAAGACCGTATCCCCGCCTCCGTTCGAAGAACCACAGCCGTCATTGCGGTTGTTAAGCAACCTCGAGGACCTAAGCCTCTTTCACCTTTACAAACTACGTTACATCAGGCTATAGAAAGAGGTGAGGATACACAGGGATTTCACTTAATGTGCCCTGTAACAGAACAGGAGGCTCGAGATGAGGAGGGTCAGCCAGTTCGTCTGAAACGGTATAACCCCATCCCTTTTAAATCTATTAAAGAATTGAAATTGGCTTGTGCACAATAGGCCCCACTGCTCCTTACACTCAGGCTATGTTGAAACGTTATCTTTAGAAGCCCTAACTCCAGCTGATTGGAAGAATTTGGCTCGAGCTTGTCTCACACCTGGGGATTTTTTGCTATGGAAATCAGAATATTGTGATCTATGTGAAAAAACAGCAGAATTGAATAGAAATCAGAATCCCCCAATACTAACCACATATGAGATGTTGGCAGGAGAAGGCCAATATTGTGCGAATGATCAGCAATTAGGGTACGAAGGAGGAGCTTATGCACAAATAAGTGCTGCTGCGAAAAGGGCTTGGTGTAAATTACCTGCTAATGGAAGGCAAACTGAAGATTTATCTAAGATAAGGCAAGGGCCAGAGAGCCCTTTCAGGATTTTGTGGCCAGGCTCATGGAGACAGCTAAAAGACTAATAGGAGAATCAGATGCAGGACTAATCTTAGTAAAACAACTGGCTTATGAGAATGCTAATTCCGCATGTCAGGCCGCTCTCAGACCTCATAGGAAGAAAGGAAATCTTGCGGACTATATTCGATTATGTTCTGATATTGGACCAGCATATACGCAGGGTCTAGCCATGGCCGCAGCATTACAAGGGAAAACAGTAAAAGAAGTGCTATTTCAACAAACTAGAAACAATCGAGGCAGATCTCTCCGCAGCCCTGGCCGTTGTTTTGAATGTCAGCAACCTGGGCATTTTGCTCGAAATTGTCCTCGAAACCGGTCCCCACAGAAGCCTCCACCTCGCTCACCAGGACTATGTCCTCAATGTGGGAAGGGATGTTAAATTTTGCAACAGAAACTTACTCCTCAAAAAATAGAAATTAGGAGAGGAGCTCTCAATACTGTTAATAATTTTCAAAAATTATTGAGAGATATTAATTGGCTCTGTCCTTCCCTTTACCCTCACATGTGCTTTAACTAATTGTTCTCTATTTTAGAAGGGCCCACTGCATTGGATAGTCCTTGGAAACTAACACCGCTGGTGGAAAAGGAATTTTAAATACTGTATGTTTGAAAGACACTCTTTAGTCACAAACTTGCATTGCTCAGGTTTCATATTTGTGGTAAAGGGTCTTTCTCTAACTTGAAATTTAAAAATTTTTATAAATTTCTTTTCTTTTATTGGTTAATTAGTCTAAAACTTAGGACATTTTAGCATGGAATAACAGTGAAAATAACTTGATTTTGTATTGGAAATGAGAAAAGTAATGACTAAATTACAAGTTTCAGTGCTTTAAAGGTACCTTTCTGTTCCTGTTTCTGTTGACGGTCACCAGGGGTCCGTGGAGAGACTGGACGCAGTCATATCTCCCAGACCATGGCCAGGCTGCGGGACGCCGCCTCCTGTGCCCTGTTGTCAAAGTCTGTTTATTGTCTTTGGTCTTGTCTAAGGATGTAGGTGGCAAATTTCTCTAGGCCACCTACACCCCAGTAATTGTCCTTGTCTGAGTGTCTTTGTGTTTGTGTTTGTGTTTTCTGCGCAAGCGATGGGGGAAAACCAGAGTTCACAGTAGACACCCTTGGGTGTGTCCTGCAACATTTCAAAAAAAAATGCTTATAAACAAAAAGGGGAATATGGTATACCCGAGACAAAGGCTTAATAGAGCATTATATACTTTTTAAATTTTAAATCTAGATGAACAAGGTAGCACAGCAGCTCATCGGCATTGGGTGAAACAGGCCAGTGAGCCTTTGCAGCAGCCAGTATACTACAAGGATGTAACAGGGGATTGGGTGCCTGCTGAGGTGCTGAAATGGGGCCGAGGTTTTGCTTATATCTCTACAGGACAGAGAAAGCTGCTCCTGATGATGATGCTGATAGGCCATCTTCTGATGTTTGAAGGAGAGCTATATTGGGCCTATGTACCGGATCCACCAATTTTCCATCTGTCCATTTGGAAGGCCCAAAATTTATGGTGAGAGTAAATGACACACGCCTGTTAGATCGACCATAGATGGGAAAGATGCAGACACAAACTGTGAAAGGGTTTAATTACACAGGCTCTGGGATCGGACTACCAATCTGTTTCTCCAAGAATGAGACAGTGCCTGGCTGTTTGAATTTTCTAGAATTTCTTTATCTGAGAGTACTCAGGTTGTGCGCCTCTGTGCGCCAGGTGGGGATGAAAAGATAAACAACATTGAACCTCCACTAGCTTTTTCACCTTGTGGAAAAGAGATGCGTGTTAACAATAAGACTGTACTATGGAAAAGATATTACAGGACAAACCAGTCAGGTACAATATATCAGGAACGAAACGACATGTTGTGGACTGGTCCAGTAATCAGCATGGAAAAGTTCTAGATCCACAAGGGGCGAAAACGACGAATTATCTGCAGGGTTATGGTGGACAGATGATGGATACCCACAAACTTACATTTGGAAACTTGCTGCTGCCATGGATGGGATTGTCAGAGGGAGCGACACTGGTGTTAATCAAACTCTAATCATAGATAAAGCAAAAAATGTAACTGCATGTGTAGCACCACCACATGTTTTGATAATTGGTAAAATTGATGTGACTATGAAAGAAAGAAATTTCAATGTTACGTGTTACGATTGTATATTATCCAACTGTATTTCTTTTGTTCCGGAAAGAACTACTGTAATGGTGTTTCATCAACCCTCTTTTGTAATGTTACCTGTTAACACATCAGGACCTTGGTATGCTGATCGAGGTTTACAAGTGTTAGAAGAAATCAATAAGGCTTTGAGTAGGCAGAAAAGAGTGATAGGATTGATTATTGCTGGAATTGCTGCCCTTGTGTCACTTATTGCTACTACTGCCACTGCTGCTGTCGCTTTGTCTCAAACTGTTCAAACTGCTCATTATGTTAATAATCTGTCTAAAAATGTTACAATGGTTTAGGGACCCAGGAAAATATTGACGACAAGTTAGAACAGAAGCTTGATGCATTATATAGTCTAGTTATGTATTTAGAGATGAAATCCAAGGTCTCGAAGTGAGATCTCATTTGGAATGTCATGCAGCATATCAGTGGATTTGTGTTACCTCAAAAATTTATAATGAAAGTCAACATGGATGGGATCGCGTGCGCTCTCATCTCCAAGGTGTCTGGCATGATGCTAACATGTCCTTAGATTTAATACGACTGCATAGAGAAATTCAGGGACTGCAGGAAGCGGGACCCCTTCAGTTTGATGCAGCTGAAGAGGCCTTGAAATTTTTACAACATCTAAAAAGCTTTTTACCATCTTGGTCTCCTTTGGGTCATTTGCTTATTTCAGTTTTAGCCTTGGGTCTTTGTATAACTATAGGCCTATGTCTGCTTCCTCCTTTGATGAAATACTTCTTCAATTCCCTGCTAAAGATTCGGGCAGAGATGCATGGTCTCAGGCTCCAGGCTCAGGTTTAAGCTAATCTACATCTCCCATTTGCAGAGGCTGGTAGTCAGAGACGGGTAAGAATCCTTCAGGGCTGGGACCAACCTAAGACAGGGCATGATTGCAAGACTTTCATGTGCCAATGACGGGTAAGGCCCAGACCCGTGGAGGGTCACCTAAGACAGGCACAGTCTATCTGCGCCATAGCTGGAAAGCTTTGGCATTTTAAAAAATAAAAAAGGGGGAGATGTCGGGAGCCATTGCAAGGCACTGAAGGTGTCACATAGTTTGGGAGCCATAAAACAGTTGCTGAAACTGCTTGGAGCCCTAAAGCAGCTGCTGAGACTATGTTATCAATGGTTAAAGAAAGCAATGGTTGATTTAATTAGTACTGACCCTGGAGGGGAGGTTTGCCTCCTAAAGTAATCCTTTTAAGATAATGGAATGTGTTCCTTCCCACATAACAAGAATGTTACGTGAGCTTGTGTGTATGTTAGCATTCAAATGATATACCTTGTACTTTGCTATTGTATCCTAAAACTTATATAAAGGCTGCAGCATTGACTGTATGCCCTCCCGAAGCGCTTTCCTGTCTTCTTCTTTTTTTCCTTAGGCTTCACCCCCCTCTTTTAGGTGCTGTTCGACTTTAGCCGGCTGGCTCCGGCAGCCTCCTAAATACCTCTCTGAGAAAGAGTATTATGTTTTTATTTCCTCATGTGAAGTGATGGGAACCTAGGATTTTCGTGCCCTAGATCCCAAAAGAATCACTCTGGCTTTGGGAAGAAAACACAGAAAAATTAATGAGATTCCATCAAATGATTCATGGAAAAATAAAATGAGGCATATCTTTACAATGTAATATTATTTGGCATGAGAAGGATGAAATCTTGACATAGGCTTCAACATGAATGGACCTTGAAAACACTTTAATAAATGAGAGAAATCAAACACAAAGGGCCATATAGTGTGTGATCCATTTACGTAAAATGTCCAGAATAGGCAAATCCATAAAGACGTAAAGTAACATAATAGTCACTAGGGATGAGAATGAAGGAAATGGGGGGTTACTGCTAATGGAGGAAATGTTACTTTCATGGGAATAAGAACATTCTGGTATTATAGAGTGTAATAGATGCACACACTTGTGAATATAGTAAAAAACCAATAAATCATAGACCTTAAAAAGATGAATATTATGGAATGTGAATGTTGGTGAATATAACTTACTCTCGAATGATTCAAAAAATGAGCAAGTTATATGTGTATTATATATGCATAGTTATGTGTATGTTATACCTATACATATATACACATACAAAACATATGTACAGAGGTAACACATACACATACACATTCATATCCATATATAAGCAGAGAGAGAGATGAAAAATAAATACAATGCAACACAAACATGATAAAATATTAATAATTGGTGAATCGACGAGAAGGATGAATAAGAATTCTTTTATTATCTTTAAATTATTAAGTCGGCAGTTACTCCAAAATAAAAATAACAAGAAAGAAAGGAAAGCCTGACCTTAGGAGTGAAGGGACTTGACTGAACTCAGAAGAGTTTTGGTCTCACTTCCCCATGAACATGCACCACTGTGGAGTGTAACCGCTTCTATACGAGCAACAGTAATAATCAGCCTCATCTTCAGGCTGGAGCCCAGAGATGGTCAAGGAGGCTGTGTTGCCAGACTTGGAGCCAGAGAAGCGATCGGGGATTCCGGTGGCCCGATTCTTGACATCATAAATCAGGAGTTTGGGGGTCGTGCCTGAGTGCTGTTGGTACCAGGAGACATCATTATAACTCCCAATGTCACTGCTGCTGCCAGCACAGGAGAGGGTGACCGCTGTCCCAGAGCCCCGGACACTGAGGAAGGCTGAGTCAGAGCAGACTGGGCCCAGGACCCTGAAAAAGACAAAAACACACTCTTGTGAGGTCTGTGTTAGGGCCCAGGAAAGTCTGAGGAAGGAGCGACAAAGGATCAGCCCAGATGTCCCCATGGTACCTTCCCTGGAGGCCTCACCTGTGCCCTGAGAGAGGAGACTGAGGAGGAGCAGAGCCCAGGCCATGGTGGAGATGCCCCAAGAGAGTTCCCTTCTGAGCGGCCAACCCTGGGCCTGGCTCCCCAGACCTGTCTTATCCCCTTCTCCTGCCTCAGAGGAGGGAGGGGCCTCCATGCAAATTACCTTCTTGTAGCTGCTTGTCCTCACCCCCCAAATCTGGCGCTTGATTCCAGATTTTTCTACATCCTTGCATAGGAGAAGGGAGTAGAAGGGAAGAAAACACTTTGACAAGTCTATTCTGAGGGACACAAACACATAATGATTATGTGTGTGCCTGATTTTCAGGGGAGAAAGATCTGCTGACGTCCTTCCTGTAAATGAGGTCCTGGACCTTCAGTGTCTCTGCTGTGAGGTGACTTTGTGTCTGTGACCCTCTCAAGCTGGGGACACACTCAGAGCACTGTCAGCCGGGTGCCTACTGCCTCTCCTCACCCCATTCTGACCTGGCTTTCATTTCGACCTGTTTCTGCAACCATGGACAGCAGAGTTCATTTGAGAAAATAAAAACTCATTGATGATGTTCTTGCTCAAGACACACTGAAACCATTATGAGTGTCTGTCATCCTTGGATGTCCCTCTGTTTTCTACTCTGGGGGTCAGGGTGGTTCTGGGCTGGGGTATCCATGGCCTTCCCCTTCAAGATGTCTAGGAGTGGGTGAGGTTAGGGTCTGAGGTTGCCTAGGAGAAATCCAATCATTCTACTACCAACGACCACAGGCAAAGCTGGGACCTCTCATTGTTCTTTAGCCCTTCCTTGGTCCTCCTCAGATGAAATGAGCCGTTGTGTATCTTTCGTTCCAGTCTCTACAGCGTCTGAGGCCCAGTGACTTTATTGTCACTTGTATAGGTAAAAATTTGGGACACAACAGATACAGGAAATTCCCTTGCCCCCTAGTCCTATTAGGAGGTCTCAGAGGAGACACCTATTAAGACTACATTCAGGTCAGGGTGTAAACCACAGCCAGTGCCTTCCCCAGATCCAGACAATTCTGCCCCTGGTGGCCTCAGATGATGCAACCCAAGCACCAGAGAAGGAAGCTGAATGGGGCTAGAAAATTCTGCTCTTCTTTCCTTCCCCTTCCAGCTCAGTCCCAGGCAGGTCCCCAGATCCCTCCTTCATCCACCCAAGCTCATTTTTCCACCTTCCCTTAGAATGGAAGCGTCCACTGCTGAACCAGGTGGCTCAGGCTCTTCCCTGAGCACCACGGTGTTTGTCCCAGAGCATCTTGTCCTAGGCTTAACGATGCAGTTCTTGGCCTTGGTTGAGGAAACATTAAATGTGAAATAAAATCAAGTCCATGGGACAAAGGGAAGACAGAATGGCTACCCACAAGGCTGGAGGCAAATATCCATGAGAGAGAGAGGGCTCAGTAGGATCCATTACCTCTGAATGGAAAGCAGGAAGCAGCATTCTTGGTTGAGATTCTGGGAAGTGAGTAGATGAGACCTGCCAAAGGGCCCAACACCAAGATCTCTGCTCAGAGTGTGTCACATAGATCACAAAAGGTCCTCCATTGTGCCCTCTAGTTAGCATTGAGAATGCTCTCACACACAGCGATGATGAGTCAAGTTTCTCTAAGTTTCTAAGCGCGGAGACTCTGAACGCAGAGTCTGACCTTTCAATCCGCTCCCTGCCTTGCTTTCACCATCCCCCCTATGGTCATCCTCCCCTTTCCCATTTTTTTGAGAGTCTCTTGTTCACATACCCTCAGGGAGAAAGAGCATCTGAATAGAGCTCAGGTTTTCCTGCTATGGAGAGTCTGTGTTTAATGGAGTGGACTGTGTGGACAGAGATGGAAAACTCAGTCTGCTCCCTCCATGACGGACAGCTTGGGATCATGTGTCAACGAAACATGGAGAATCAGGGGCTGGTCAGGCTCCCTGCATCCGGCTCGAGCCCTGACAGTGAGATCAGGAATCTTTTCATTTTTTCCCCCCATTTTTTCTTGGTGTTCCCTCTGAATAAAAACGGAATGAATACTCTTTATTTATTATTTATTTATTTTTTTAATTTTTATTTTAGATTTCTTTCTGTCGCCACATAATAGCCCCTTCCCTATGAGATATTAGTAAGAGGCGAGGAGAAATCCATATGAACCTGATCCGTACACTCCACACAGAAGCCTAGAGAGTTCCCTCCGTCGTCGGGCTGAGTAGGAGCATATCCACAGGGACGACGAGCATGTGTGTGAGGGGGGCTGCGGCCGCATGTCCAGCCATGCCCTCAGGAGTCAGAGCTCTAGGGTGTGCCCACCCAGCCCAAAAACCGTCTCCTGCTCCTCTTCCTTCCTGTTTACACCAATGCTGCCTCCCCGGCTCTTACCACAGACTTGTCCCCATGGGACTCTGAGCCTGGCCCTCATGCTGAGCTCATCCTGGGTGATGTTTCAGTGGTTGGGACCCTGTGAGGGAGTCCTATAGTTCCATGGACCTGCTGATCCGAAGTCTCATGAAGACTCAGCTGCTCTCAGTAGAGTGCTTATGACCACACCTGTCGGGAGGGATGACCAAGCAATTCTACTGGGCGAGCCAACGGAACCCAAACGAGGACCATGCACAACCACAGCTACCTCCACCATCCCACAGATTCTCCAGCTCTAACTTGGGCAAGGCTTGTGACACCCCAACGTGAGAACTAAGGTGTCTTCCTATGCTGGCCGGGCCATGATGGGGAGACAGCAATGAGCCGGGGGACACAAGCCCATGGTTGCCTGACAGAGGATGTAGACAGATGAGGTGTACAGGTTAAAATGATGAAATGGAAAAGTTCATATGATGTTCACTTGGCCATGAAAAAAATGAAAAGAATCATTCACAATGCTCATGTCAGGGTAACAGCTATAAAAGGCCCATTTTTCTGCGATCTTTTTCTCTGCCTGCAGGGTGCCTGTTAATATTCCTTGCATTGTAATTCTGCTGATGATTAATGCTGCCAGTCAACGTGTATCTGATCATTTTAATTTAGTTTAATAGTTTATTTAGTCCAATGACTCACTGATTCCCTTTTCATTTTAAAGTGAGTGTGTGTGTGTGTGTGTGTGTGTGTGTGTGTGTGTGTGTGTGTGTGTTAATTTTCGGTCTATTGCTTCGCTTCAAGTTCACTAATCTCTTCTTCCGCAGTGTTGCATCTGCTGTTCATCTCAACCCCTGTATTCTTAAACTGAGACATGGAGCTGTCATCTCTAGATGTTTGATTGGGATCTTTTTATGTTCTTCTCTGTCTTCTTCTTACCTGTTTGGACGTTTGGATGACATTTGACCTCCAGATGGCAACTGTAACTGTTACTTAAATATCCAGTCTTCCAACCAGGTTTTCGACCATGTATTTCAGATTCACCAGCCCCACAATGGCATGAGCTATTGCTTAAAACACCTCTCGCTCTCTCTCCCACTTTCTCTCTGTCTGGCACCCTCCCTCTCTCTGTCTCTATTTTCCCGGCTTTCTCCCTCATATGTATACTTTCACAAATATAGTTAACTTTTACTTTTTCCTTTTGGACAGTTCACTACATTTCATAGACATTAACAAATAAAAATATTTCTATCTTTATCCATGCAGTTACCATATCTAATACTTTGCATTTCTGTGTATAGATTCACATTTCTGTGTATCATAAAACCAGAAATGGGAACATGGTAACTGTCGGGAGCCATTGCAAGGCACTGAAGGTGTCACGTAGTTTGGGAGCCATAAGACAGTTGCTGAGACTGTTTGGAGCCCTAAAGCAGCTGCTGAGACTATGTTATCAATGGCTAAATAAAGCAGATGGTTGATTTTTATCAGTACTGACTCAGGAGGGGAGGTTTGCCTTCTAAAAGAAATCCTTTTAAGATAATGGAATCTGTTCCTTCCCGAATGTTACGTGAGCTTGTGTGCCTGTTAGCATTCTAATGATATACCTTGTACTTTGCTATTGTATCCTAAACATATATAAAGGCTGAGCTAAATAAAGACGAGGCTGCAGCATTGACTGTATGCCCTCCCGAAGCGCTTTCCTGTCTTCTTCTTTTTTCCTTAGGCTTCACCCCCTTCTTTTAGGTGCCTTTCGACTTTAGCCGGCTGGCTCCGGCAGGTAACGGGATGTTTTTAACTGTTTTTGCTATTTAGATCTGCCAGTGATCAATTCCAGAAGATTAGCACTTTGATCATGTATGATATTGTTTTCTTTTTTTGAATGATGTTTTCACTGGGCAAAGAAGTTAAAGTTGAGAGGTTTTTTTCTTTAGTATTTTAAAGAGGTTGCTCCACAATCTACTGCCTTGCACTGCTTTAAGGGGAAATCTGATCTCATCATGATCATTGTCCCTCTGTATACAAAGTACCTTTTTTCTCTGGCTTCTTTTAACAGTGTCTCTTCCTCATGGATTTGTAGCAATTCCACCAGGTGTGCGTCGGTGCTGCTTCCATGTTTCCTGAGGCTGAGGTTCGTTGAGTTTCTTGGATGTATTTGTTTATGGCCTCACCAAATTGGGCAAATTAATGCCTATTATTTCTCCCGATACTGTGTCTATTTACCAACTCCTTCCTCTTCTCTCTCTCAAGGACCCAAATTCACATTATTTAGGCTGTGTGAAGTTCTCCTACATGAACTGAAGCTTTATCATTTTTTCAGGCTTTTTTCTTCCTCTGTTTCATTTTGAATAGTTGTATTCACCATGTCATCAAGTTCACTCATTTCTTTAAAAGCATCTACTACGACATCGGTCTCATTCAGTGTTTTTTTAAATCCCAGACCATGTATTTCGTCTTCATGAAATTGATTATATATTTTTTAAAATGTCTTTAATTACTGTTCCTAAAGTGTTCAATATTACCTAGACCCACAAATAAAATGAAATATAACTATTATGATTGTTTATGTGTCCTTGGTTAGTACAGCTTCTACAGAGCTGCCCGAGGGCTGAGAGGAGGGGGCAGCCTGGAATCTGAGGTCTGGGGACCTTGGCAGACCTGCTCACGGCATTGTCTACAATCCTTCTGGGTTTGCAGGAGTGTGTGACACAGACGGGGAAGGCGGGTTTTGTCTCACTTTGTCGGGAGCCATTGCAAGGCACTGAAGGTGTCACGTAGTTTGGGAGCCATAAGACAGTTGCTGAGACTATGTTATCAATGGCTAAAGAAAGCAGATGGTTGATTTTTATCAATTACTGACCCAGGAGGGAGGTCTGCCTCCTAAAAGAAATCCTTTTAAGATAATGGAATCTGTTCCTTCCCAGATAACAAGAATGTTACGTGAGCTTGTGTGTATGTTAGCATTCTAATGATATACCTTGTACTTTGCTATTGTATCCCAAACCATATATAAAGGCTGAGCTAAATAAAGACGGGGCTGCAGCGTTGACTGTATGCCCTCCGAAGCGCTTTCCTGTCTTCTTCTTTTTTCCTTAGCTTCACCCCCCTCTTTTAGGTGCTGTTCGACTTTAGCCGGCTGGCTCCGGCAAGTGGCGCCGGAAGAGGGACATGAATTTGGGACGGAACGTTGACGAACGTTGAGGTGAAGACCGCCACCGCAGGAGAAAGGGGGGCCCCCGAGTTTAAAGCCGAGTAATTGGCAGAGGTGAGTGCGGTGGAACAGTCCGGGAGTAAGAAAGACACCGCGTGAAGTGAGCGCTCAGAAAAGTAAGGGTTGCGGTGTTTGTAAATAGATAGAAAAAGAGGAAAGTCGACTTAAATAAAGAAAAATGGGAAATGGAAACGGCGCATGCTTTTTGTACATATGCTTAAGAATATGCTCCGAGCTAGAGGTGCTAAGGTAGGCATCAACAATTGTGTAATTTTTTAGAGTTTGTAAAGAAAGTTTGTCCTTTGTTTCCTGAGGGGGGAACAGTGTATATAGGAACATGGAAAAAGGTGAAAGAAAAACTACAAGATTATTATGCTCATAGGCCTGGCAAAGTGCCTGCAGATACTTTTAGCTTGTGGACTTTAATTAGAGAGAGTTTAGATCCCAGGCATGAGAGGGATAAGGCTTGGGAAAGCCAGAAAGGGGAAGAAAAACGGGACAATATAGGAGATGTCCCGCCATTAGAAAAGGAGACTGAGACTAGACCTGCTAGACCTGCTGCCCCGCCCGAAGAGAGGAGCGGGAAACCTTTTGATCTGATGCTAATTAAAGATAGAGAGGAACTTTTGGGCCCCAGAGATGCAAAACAGTTGGAGGGAGAAGCCACTCAGTTCCATAACAATGGAGGCTATTTCCCACTTATCGAGGCTGTTGGCTCTGATTATACATCTAAGGAATTAAGAGAAAGTTGTTCAGGGTTTGCAAACTGCTGTGCAACAATTAACCTTACGGCTAGGAGGCTTGGAGAAAAACCTTAAAGTGCCTAGCAAAGATCCGTATCCCCCGCCTCCGTTGGAAGAACCACAGCCGGTCATTGCGGTTGTTAAGCAACCTCGAGGACCTAAGCCTCTTTCACCTTTGCAAACTACGTTACATCAGGCTACAGAAAGAGGTGAGGATACACAGGGATTTCACTTAATGTGCCCTGTAACAGAAAGGAGGCTCGAGATGAGGAGGGTCAGCCAGTTCGTCTGAAATGGTATAAACCCATCCCTTTTAAATCTATGAAAGAATTGAAATTGGCTTGTGCACAGTATGGCCCTACTGCTCCTTATACTCAGGCTATGTTGGAAACATTATCTTTAGAAGCCCTAACTCCAGGTGATTAGAGGAATTTGGCTCCAGCTTGTCTCACCCCTGGGGATTTTTTGCTATGGAAATCAGAATATTGTGATCTATGTGAAAAAACAGCAGAACTGAATAGAAATCAGAATCCCCCAATACTAACCACATATGAGATGTCGGCAGGAGAAGGCCAATATTGTGCGAATGATCAGCAATTAGGGTACTAAGGAGGAGCTTATGCACAAATAAGTGCTGCTGCGAAAAGGGCTTGGTGTAAATTACCTGCTAATGGAAGGCAAACTGAAGATTTATCTAAGATAAGGCAAGGGCCAGATGAGCCCTTTCAGGATTTTGTGGCCAGGCTCATGGAGACGGCTAAAAGACTAATAGGAGAATCAGATGCAGGACTAATCTTAGTTAAACAACTGGCTTATGAGAAGGCTAATTCCGCATGTCAGGCCGCTCTCAGACCTCATAGGAAGAAAGGGAATCTTGCGGACTATATTCAATTATGTGCTGATATTGGACCAGCATATACGCAGGGTCTAGCCATGGCCGCAGCATTACAAGGGAAAACAGTAAAAGAAGTGCTATTTCAACAAACTAGAAACAATCGAGGCAGATCTCTCCGAGGCCCTGGCCGTTGTTTTGAATGTCAGCAACCTGGGCATTTTGCTCGAAATTGTCCTCGAAACCGGTCCCCACAGAAGCCTCCACCTCGCTCACCAGGACTCAATGTGGGAAGGGATGTTACGAAATTTTGCAACAGAAACTTACTCCTCAAAAAAATAGAAATTAGGAGAGGAGCTCTCAATACTGTTAATAATTTTCAAAAATTATTGAGAGATATTAATTGGCTCTTGTCGGGAGCCACACAAGACAAAAGATGGCCACGGTTCATGAGGTTCCTGCTTCACTTCCTGGAGATTAGCTGCAAGCCCGCGCGCGCCAACAATGAAGCCCGCGCGCGCCAAAAGATACTCTTCTCTCCCCCTCCTTCCCCATTATCATATACCAATCAGAATGTAACTCATTGCCACCCCTGCTACGCGGCCAATCCCCTGCCTACAAGTATCCTATAGCCCACTCCGCCCCTGAACACCGGTGTATATCTACCCCCGTCTCACAATAAAATTTGAAGGCTTGATCAGAGTATTGTCTTGCCTTCGCTCTTCTCTCGCCCCCATTTTCTTTCAGGTCGGATCCTCCTCGTCCCCACAAATAACTAGGTCCCGCGGGTCGGGACAAGTGGCGCCCAACGTGGGGCTCGAGGCTCGGATCCTTCGCAGGCGGACCCCCGAGTAAGATATCGTCTGGCCAGACCCCTTTTTTGATGATGCAATAGGAGACGCCTTTCGCCGCTCACGGAGGTCGTCGTCCCTGGTGAGTACCGGCCGCCTTACAAGAAAATGGGAACTAGATTAAGTAAAGAAGCGGTCTTCATAAGAGACCTAAAAAGTTCACTTAGGGAGAGAGGAGTTCGAGTTAAAAAGAAAGACTTGGTAAAGTTTTTTATTTTTGTTGATGAAGTCTGTCCGTGGTTTATTGTTAATGGCCCCGAAATTCACCCTAAAAAATGGCAGAAAGTAGGTAGAGATTTAAATGATTATCTTATCAAAAACGGTCCGATTCTGTTCCTGTTTCGGTATTTTCTTACTGGGGTCTTATCAGAGATATTGTTGAAACTACTGACCCTGATAAACGCCAACTCTTGTCAGTAGCAGAATATTGCCTTCGCCCTCTATCTCGGGCGGCCTCAAGATCGTCTCTTTCGGGCGATCCCCCTGCTCCAAAATCAGCTAAGTCCCCCTCCCCTAGCCCGACACCATCCTTGCTCAATGCCCTACCACGGCTCCTCCTCCTAGAGTTGGGTCAATCCCCGGCATTTGCCCTCGCTGCCATAAGGGGCGGCACTGGGCCAAAGAGTGCCGTAGCAATCCAACAAATCCTTTTTACAGCACCACAAATCCTTTCACCCCCCCCTTTCAGGGAAACGGGCTGAGGGGCCAGCCCCGGGCCCCCCAGCCAATTCCATTCCAGCCGGCCTCGGGGAACAGCCAAGCTGTAGCACTCCCGCCCTCTATCGGGCCACACCCGGGAGTGCAGGACTTGACCTCTGTGCCTCCTCCTCAACAATATTAACACCTGAAGAGGGAGTTACAATTATTTCTACAGGAATTTATGGCCCACCTCCAAAAGATACCTATTTTCTAATTTTAGGGCGAGCTTCCACCACGATAAACGGCCTTATTGTCCACCCTTCCTTAGTTGACAATGACTATACTGGAGAAATAAAAATTCTTGCTAGTGCCCCTCAGTGCCCTGTCAGTATTATGAAAGGCCAGCGCCTTGCGCAGGCGCTCCCCCTCCCTTTAAGTACATCTTACCCTGCTATCCATAAAAAGCGAGGCCCCTCTACCCCAGGTTCTTCAGACTTATATTGGGTCCAGGCTATTACTAAAGAACGCCCTACCCTTAAACTTAAGATCCAAGGAAAATTATTTGAAGGGATTTTAGATTCGGGGGCCGACTCTACGGTCATATCTCAGGCTTCATGGCCCCCCAGCTGGCCCTTACACGCCTCCTTGACCCATTTGCAAGGAATTGGGCAGTCAAGAAACACTTTACAAAGTTCACAGTTATTGAACTGGGAAGATGAAGTAGGAAATAACGGATTCATTCAGCCTTTCGTAGTTCCTGGGTTGCCGGTAAATCTTTGGGGAAGAGATATCCTTTCCCAAATGAAGGTCATCATGTGTAGCCCTAATGAAGTTGTAGCACAGCAGATGCTTTCACAAGGTTACCTCCCTGGTCAAGGGTTGGGCAAACTAAAACAGGGAGATCCCAGCCCAATACTGGCTACGCCTAAGACAGACCGCTCAGGTTTAGGGTTTGAAAAACATTTTTTGTAAGGGCCGTTGCTCCTCCTGCACTCCAAGCAGACAAGATTACTTGGAAAAGTGATGTTCCTGTCTGGATCGATCAATGGCCCCTTACTACTACAAAATTAAATGCAGCCATAGAGTTAGTGCAGGAACAGCTGGCTGCTGGACATATTGAACCTTCTACATCCCCTTGGAACACTCCAATCTTTGTAATCCAAAAGAAATCAGGCAAATGGCGGCTCTTACAAGACCTCAGGGCGGTCAATAAGACTATGGTCCCTATGGGCGCATTACAACCTGGAATTCCCTCTCCAATAGCCATCCCTAAAGGGTATGTCAAATTAGTTATTGATCTAAAAGATTGCTTTTTCTCCATACCTTTACATCCTGATGATTGCAAACGTTTTGCCTTTAGTTTACCCATTACCAATTGTGTAGGGCCTTCTCCTCGGTTTCAATGGAGAGTCCTCCCACAAGGAATGGCCAACAGCCCTACTCTTTGCCAAAAATTTGTAGCCCAGACTATAGACCCCTTTAGGTTGCTCTTCCCCACTTTGTATATTATCCATTATATGGATGATATTCTTCTTGCCGGTCCTGACCAGCAACAGCTCTATGCGGCCAGTCAGCAACTAGTCACTGCCCTCCGAGATCGAGGACTACACATTTCCCCAGAAAAAGTCCAGGTCCACCCCCCTCAACTATTTTTAGGCTTTGAATTATTTTCTAATAAAATCCTCACTCAAAAAATTCAGCTAAAGAGAAGCTCCTTAAACACTCTTAATGATTTTCAGCGTCTGCTAGGAGACATCAATTGGCTTAGACCTTATTTAAAACTGACCACCGGAGAGTTAAAGCCCTTGTTTGATGTCCTACGCGGAGATCCTGATCCCTCCTCCCCCCGCTCGCTTTCACCAGAAGCACAAAGGGCGTTAACCATTGTAGAGCGGGCTATTTCTGAACAGACCATTAGCTACTTCTCTCCACATTTAAGTTTGTGGCTGCTCATTTTTCCCACTCCCTTCTCCCCTACAGGAGTCCTTTGGCAAAACCATCCACTATTTTGGGTTCATTTGCCAGCCTCCCCCCCTAGAGTCTTAGCTACCTATCCTCAATTAGTTGCTGCCCTCTTACGTTTAGGCCGAGAGGCAGCCCTCAAGTTGTTCGGGAGAGACCCTGAAGTTATAACCCTCCCATACAACACGTCTCAGTTACAATGGCTTATTCAACATGATGATGATTGGGCAATCAGCTGCACCTCCTTCCAGGGGACAATAGACAATCATTACCCTGCGGACAGATTAGTCCAGTTCCTTCAAAAGACCCCGGTTGTCTTTCCCAAAAGGACTAAAACCACACCAATTGCTGGGGCCGTAATGGTGTTCTCTGATGGGTCCTCCTCCGGTATAGCCGCTTCAGCATTAATGGGCAGATTACTCGAATACAGACAGACCTCTCCTCTGCACAGCTTGTTGAATTAACTGCAATAATCAAGGTTTTTGAGCTTTTAATAGATGCCCCCTTTAACCTTTACACTGATAGTGCCTATGTAGCCACCTCTGTTCCCCTATTAGAGACAGTGCCTTACATACGTCCCTCTACAAATGCTTCCCCCCTATTCGCAAAATTACAAAAACTAATTCTAAACCGCGGTGCCCCTTTTTTCATCGGGCACATACGCGCTCACTCTGGCCTTCCGGGGCCGCTTGCCAAAGGCAATGACAGGGTTGATCTGGCAACTCAATTAGTAGCCTCTGTCACGTCAGACTCACCCTTGGTTGCAGCCCAACGGGCTCATGAACTACATCATCTCAATGCTCACACTCTTAGACTCAAATTTTCAATCACCCGAGAACAGGCCCGCCAAATAGTTCGGCAATGTCAAGGATGCCTAACTCTCCTCCCAGAGCCTCATACCGGAATCAACCCCCGGGGGTTAGTCCCAGGAGAGATATGGCAAATGGATGTCACTCATTACCCTCCCTTTGGTAAATTAAAATATATTCATGTGTCTATTGACACCTGCAGTGGTTTTCTATGTGCATCCTTGCAAACGGGAGAGGCAACTAAAAACGTTATTACCCATGTTCTCTCATGCCTGGCATATCTGCCACAACCTAAAGTTTTAAAAACTGACAATGGCCCTGGATACGCCAGCTCTAGCTTTAAACAGTTCTGTGCACAGTTAGGTATTAAGCACATAACGGGAATTCCTTATAATCCCCAAGGCCAAGGTATTGTTGAAAGAGCCCACTTAACTCTTAAAAACATGTTATTCAAACTTCAGTCGGGGGGAGAAGCACTCTACCCGAAAACAGGTAATGCAAAGACACTCCTAAATCATGCACTATTTGTTCTTAATTTTCTTACCCATGACTCCGCGGGTAAAACCGCTGCTGATCGCCTTTGGCATCCCTCCACGGCAGATAACTATGCACAGGCTATGTGGAAAGATCCGATGACCAACACATGGCACGGGCCTGACCCTGTACTCATATGGGGGAAAGGACATGCTTGTATATATGATGCTAAGGTACAAAATGCCCGATGGCTCCCAGATAGACTCATTAAACCCCTAGACACAAATAAAAGCAAAAACAATAATAATTCCAATCCAGGGCATATTAACCCCTGAGAAGCCTTCCCTTTTTATTTTCAGGAGGCAAAAATGAAGACATGCACGCTACTGATCCTCGTCATGGCCCTTCGCCCCGTTTGGACCCATCAAATTCTCAATTTCACCTGGACAGTCACCAATGAAGCAGGAGACGTCGTTTTCAGTTCTTCCACCTTAGCAAGTACCCCCCCATGGCCCGTTCTTGCCCCTGATCTCTGTGACTTGGCCGCTGGAGCTTCCGCGGCCTGGGGGACCCCAGACATTTACTTCCCTTTTTCCACCTCCCCTGAGACCTACCCTGAGGGGCAATCTACCACCTCTCCTGGGTGTAACAACACCCCTAGGAGAACCTATCTCAGAGAAGCAGAGTTTTATGTTTGCCCTGGAGCTCATAGAGATCGAACCCTTAACTATAAATGTGGACACAGAGACTCCTATTTCTGTGACTCCTGGGGGTGTGAGACCACGGGAGACGCTAGTTGGAAGCCTAGCTCCACCTGGGATTATATAACTGCGCCTCGACCATGGTACCATCGATTTTGGCGCCGTACTTAATATGGCTCATATGCTGGTCAGCCAGAACCAGACATACCCTTAAGTATATGAGGGTATGGGCATCGAGATGAGTGCGAGACAAAGTACCGCAAGGGAGGGTTCTTCCTAGAACCTCTCTGGTCCTCCCTGAGAATACGCCTGGCTTGCATAGAGGTTGGTATCCATAGGTACATAAAGCCTTGATATATTAAGATCAATTTGGCTTTCAGCTCTGCCTCTCCTCCCCAAAAGATACCGAGAGCATTTGCAGGATGTTACCCTGCTGGAGGAGCCAGGCCTCTATTCCCTCACTCGATTAAGGCCCACCTTTCTAAAATAAATAGAAAGGGAGGAGATGTCGGGAGCCACACAAGACAACAAGATGGCCACGGTTCATGAGGTTCCTGCTTCACTTCCTGGAGATTAGCTGCAAGCCCGCGCGCGCCAACAATGAAGCCCGCGCGCGCCAAAAGATACTCTTCTCTCCCCCTCCTTCCCCATTATCATATACCAATCAGAATGTAACTCACTGCGCCACCCCTGCTACGCAGCCAATCCCCTGCCTACAAGTATCCTATAGCCCACTCCGCCCCTGAACACCGGTGTATATCTACCCCCGTCTTACAATAAAATTTGAAGGCTTGATCAGAGTATTGTCTTGCCTTCGCTCTTCTCTCGCCCCCATTTTCTTTCAGGTCGGATCCTCCTCGTCCCCACAAATAACTAGGTCCCGCGGGTCGGGACAGGCTCTGTTCTTCTCTTTACCCTCACATGTGCTTTAACTAATTTGTTCTCTATTTTAGAAGGGCCCACTGCATTGGATAGTCCTTGGAAACTAACACCGCTGGTGGAAAAGGAATTTTAAATACTGTATGTTTGAAAGACACTCTTGTAGTCACAAACTTGCATTGCTCAGGTTTCATTATTGTGTGGTAAAGGGTCTTTCTCTAACTTGAAATTTAAAAAGTTTTTATAATTTTCTTTTTCTTTTATTGGTTAATTAGTCTAAAACTTAGGACATTTTAGCATGAAGTTAACAGTGAAAATAACTTGATTTTGTATTGGAAATGAGAAAAGTAATGACTAAATTACAAGTTTCAGTGCTTTTAAAGGTACCTTTCTGTTCCTGTTTCTGTTGACCGGTCACCAGGGGTCCGTGGAGAGACTGGACGCAGTCATATCTCCCGGACCATGGCCAGGCTGCGGGACGCCGCCTCCTGTGCCCTGTTGTCAAAGTCTGTTTATTGTCTTTGGTCTTGTCTAGGATGTAGGTGGCAAATTTTCTCTAGGCTCACCTACACCCCAGTAATTGTCCTTGTCTGAGTGTCTGTTTTGTGTTTTGTTTTGTTTTTTTCTGCGCAAGCGATGGGGGAAAACCAGAGTTCACAGTAGACACCCTTGGGGTGTGTCCTGCAACATTTCAAAAAAAAAAAAATGCTTATAAACAAAAAGGGGGAATATGGAATACCCGAGACAAAGGCTTAATAGAGCATTATATACTTTTTAAATTTTAAATCTAGATGAACAAGGTAGCACAGCAGCTCATCGGCATTGGGTGAAACAGGCCAGTGAGCCTTTGCAGCAGCCAGTATACTACAAGGATGTAACAGGGGATTGGGTGCCTGCTGAGGTGCTGAAATGGGGCCGAGGTTTTGCTTATATCTCTACAGGAACAGAGAAAGCTGCTCCTGATGATGATGCTGATAGGCCATCTTCTGATGTTTGAAGGAGAGCTATATTGGGCCTATGTACATCCACCAATTTTCCATCTGTCCATTTGGGAAGGCCCAAAATTTATGGTGAGAGTAAATGACACACGCCTGTTAGATCGACCATAGATGGGAAAGATGCAGACACAAACTGTGAAAGGGTTTAATTACACAGGCTCTGGGATCGGACTACCAATCTGTTTCTCCAAGAATGAGACAGTGCCTGGCTGTTTGAATTTTCTAGAATTTCTTTATCTGAGAGTACTCAGGTTGTGCGCCTCTGTGCGCCAGGTGGGGATGAAAAGATAAACAACATTGAACCTCCACTAGCTTTTTCACCTTGTGGAAAAGAGATGCGTGTTAACAATAAGACTGTACTATGGAAAAGATATTACAGGGACAAACCAGTCAGGTACAATATATCAGGAACGAAACGACATGTTGTGGACTGGTCCAGTAATCAGCATGGAAAAGTTCTAGATCCCACAAGGGGCGAAAACGACGAATTATCTGCAGGGTTATGGTGGACAGATGATGGATACCCACAAACTTACATTTGGAAACTTGCTGCTGCCATGGATGGGATTGTCAGAGGGAGCGACACTGGTGTTAATCAAACTCTAATCATAGATAAAGCAAAAAATGTAACTGCATGTGTAGCACCACCACATGTTTTGATAATTGGTAAAATTGATGTGACTATGAAAGAAAGAAATTTCAATGTTACGTGTTACGATTGTATATTATCCAACTGTATTTCTTTTGTTCCGGAAAGAACTACTGTAATGGTGTTTCATCAACCCTCTTTTGTAATGTTACCTGTTAACACATCAGGACCTTGGTATGCTGATCGAGGTTTACAAGTGTTAGAAGAAATCAATAAGGCTTTGAGTAGGCAGAAAAGAGTGATAGGATTGATTATTGCTGGAATTGCTGCCCTTGTGTCACTTATTGCTACTACTGCCACTGCTGCTGTCGCTTTGTCTCAAACTGTTCAAACTGCTCATTATGTTAATAATCTGTCTAAAAATGTTACAATGGTTTAGGGACCCAGGAAAATATTGACGACAAGTTAGAACAGAAGCTTGATGCATTATATAGTCTAGTTATGTATTTAGTAGATGAAATCCAAGGTCTCGAAGTGAGATCTCATTTGGAATGTCATGCAGCATATCAGTGGATTTGTGTTACCTCAAAAATTTATAATGAAAGTCAACATGGATGGGATCGCGTGCGCTCTCATCTCCAAGGTGTCTGGCATGATGCTAACATGTCCTTAGATTTAATACGACTGCATAGAGAAATTCAGGGACTGCAGGAAGCGGGACCCCTTCAGTTTGATGCAGCTGAAGAGGCCTTGAAATTTTTACAACATCTAAAAAGCTTTTTACCATCTTGGTCTCCTTTGGGTCATTTGCTTATTTCAGTTTTAGCCTTGGGTCTTTGTATAACTATAGGCCTATGTCTGCTTCCTCCTTTGATGAAATACTTCTTCAATTCCCTGCTAAAGATTCGGGCAGAGATGCATGGTCTCAGGCTCCAGGCTCAGGTTTAAGCTAATCTACATCTCCCATTTGCAGAGGCTGGTAGTCAGAGACGGGTAAGAATCCTTCAGGGCTGGGACCAACCTAAGACAGGGCATGATTGCAAGACTTTCATGTGCCAATGACGGGTAAGGCCCAGACCCGTGGAGGGTCACCTAAGACAGGCACAGTCTATCTGCGCCATAGCTTGGAAAGCTTTGGCATTTTAAAAATAAAAAAGGGGGAGATGTCGGGAGCCATTGCAAGGCACTGAAGGTGTCACATAGTTTGGGAGCCATAAAACAGTTGCTGAAACTGCTTGGAGCCCTAAAGCAGCTGCTGAGACTATGTTATCAATGGCTAAAGAAAGCAGATGGTTGATTTAATTAGTACTGACCCTGGAGGGGAGGTTTGCCTCCTAAAGTAATCCTTTTAAGATAATGGAATGTGTTCCTTCCCACATAACAAGAATGTTACTTGAGCTTGTGTGTATGTTAGCATTCAAATGATATACCTTGTACTTTGCTGTTGTATCCTAAAACTTATATAAAGGCTGCAGCATTGACTGTATGCCCTCCCGAAGCGCTTTCCTGTCTTCTTCTTTTTTTCCTTAGGCTTCACCCCCCTCTTTTAGGTGCTGTTCGACTTTAGCCGGCTGGCTCCGGCAGCCTCCTAAATACCTCTCTGAGAAAGAGTATTATGTTTTTATTTCCTCATGTGAAGTGATGGGAACCTAGGATTTTCGTGCCCTAGATCCCAAAAGAATCACTCTGGCTTTGGGAAGAAAACACAGAAAAATTAATGAGATTCCATCAAATGATTCATGGAAAAATAAAATGAGGCATATCTTTACAATGTAATATTATTTGGCATGAGAAGGGATGAAATCTTGACATAGGCTTCAACATGAATGGACCTTGAAAACACTTTAATAAATGAGAGAAATCAAACACAAAGGGCCATATAGTGTGTGATCCATTTACGTAAAATGTCCAGAATAGGCAAATCCATAAAGACGTAAAGTAACATAATAGTCACTAGGGGATGAGAATGAAGGAAATGGGGGGTTACTGCTAATGGAGGAAATGTTACTTTCATGGGAATAAGAACATTCTGGTATTATAGAGTGTAATAGATGCACACACTTGTGAATATAGTAAAAAACCAATAAATCATAGACCTTAAAAAGATGAATATTATGGAATGTGAATGTTGGTGAATATAACTTACTCTCGAATGATTCAAAAAATGAGCAAGTTATATGTGTATTATATATGCATAGTTATGTGTATGTGTATACCTATACATATATACACATACAAAACATATGTACAGAGGTAACACATACACATACACATTCATATCCATATATAAGCAGAGAGAGAGATGAAAAATAAATACAATGCAACACAAACATGATAAAATATTAATAATTGGTGAATCGACGAGAAGGATGAATAAGAATTCTTTTATTATCTTTAAATTATTAAGTCGGCAGTTACTCCAAAATAAAATAATAACAAGGGAAAGAAAGGAAAGCCTGAGTGTAGGAGTGAAGGGACTTGACTGAACTCAGAAGAGGTTTTGGTCTCACTTCCCCATGAACGTGCACCACTGTGGACAGTGCTACTGGTTGCATACGAGCAACAGTAATAATCAGCCTCATCTTCAGGCTGGAGCCCAGAGATGGTCAAGGAGGCTGTGTTGCCAGACTTGGAGCCAGAGAAGCGATCGGGGATTCCGGTGGCCCGATTCTTGACATAATAAATCAGGAGTTTTGGGGTCGTGCCTGAATGCTGTTGGTACCAGGAGACTTCATTATAACTCCCAATGTCACTGCTGCTGCCAGCACAGGAGAGGGTGACCGTCTGTCCCAGAGCCCCGGACACTGAGGAAGGCTGAGTCAGAGCAGACTGGGCCCAGGACCCTGAAAAAGACAAAAACACACTCTTGTGAGGTCTGTGTTAGGGCCCAGGAAAGTCTGAGGAAGGAGCGACAAAGGATCAGCCCAGATGCCCCCATGGTCCCTTCCCTGGAGGCCTCACCTGTGCCCTGAGAGAGAAGACTGAGGAGGAGCAGAGCCCAGGCCATGGTGGAGATGCCCCAAGAGAGTTCCCTTCTGAGCGGCCAACCCTGGGCCTGGCTCCCCAGACCTGTCTTATCCCCTTCTCCTGCCTCAGAGGAGGGAGGGGCCTCCATGCAAATTACCTTCTTGTAGCTGCTTGTCCTCACCCCCCTCAAATCTGGCTCTTGATTCCAGATTTTTCTACATCCTTGCATAGGAGAAGGGAGGGGAAGGGAAGAAAACACTTTGACAAGTCTATTCTGAGGGACACAACCACATAATGTTTATGTGTGTGCCTGATTTCCAGGGGAGAAAGATCTGCTGACGTCCTTCCTGTAAATGAGGTCCTGGACCTTCAGTGACTCTGCTGTGAGGTGACTTTGTGTCTGTGACCCTCTCAAGCTGGGGACACACTCAGAGCACTGTCAGCCGGGTGCCTACTGCCTCTCCTCACCCCATTCTGACCTGGCTTTCATTTCGACCTGTTTCTGCAACCCTGGACAGCAGAATTCATTTGAGAAAATAAAAACTCATTGATGATTGTTCTTGCTCAAGACACACTGAAACCATTATGAGTGTCTGTCATCCTTGGATGTCCCTCTGTTTTCTACTCTGGGGGTCAGGGTGGTTCTGGGCTGGGGTATCCATGGCCTTCCCCTTCAAGATGTCTAGGAGTGGGGTGAGGTTAGGGTCTGAGGTTGCCTAGGAGAAATCCAATCATTCTACTACCCAACGACCACAGGCAAAGCTGGGACCTCTCATTGTTCTTTAGCCCTTCCTTGGTCCTCCTCAGATGAAATGAGCCATTGTGTATCTTTCGTTCCAGTCTCTACAGCGTCTGAGGCCCAGTGAATTTATTGTCACTTGTATAGGTAGAAATATTGGGACACAACAGATACAGGAAATTCCCTTGCCCCCTAGTCCTATTAGGAGGGTCTCAGAGGAGACACCTATTAAGACTACATTCAGGTCAGGGTGTAAACCACAGCCAGTGCCTTCCCCAGATCCAGACAATTCTGCCCCCTGGTGGCCTCAGATGATGCAACCCAAGCACCAGAGAAGGAAGCTGAATGGGAGCTAGAAAAATCTGCTCTTCTTTTCTTCCCCTTCCAGCTCAGTCCCAGGCAGGTCCCCAGATCCCTCTTTCATCCGCCCGATCCCATTTTTCCACCTTCCCTTAGAATGGAAGCGTCCACTGCTGAACCAGGTAGCTCAGGCTCTTCCCTGAGCACCACGGTGTTTGTCCCAGAGCATCTTGTCCTAGGCTTAACAATGCAGTTCTTGGCCTTGGTTGAGGAAACATTAAATGTGAAATAAAATCAAGTCCATGGGACAAAGGGAAGACAGAATGGCTACCCACAAGGCTGAAGGCAAAATATCCATGAGAGAGAGAGGGCTCAGAAGGATCCATTACCTCTGAATGGAAAGCAGGAAGCAGCAGTCTTGTGTTGAGATTCTGGGAAGTGAGTAGATGAGACTGGCCAAAGGGCCCAACACCAAGATCTCTGCTCAGAGTGTGTCACATAGAACACAAAAGGTTCTCCATTGTGCCCTCTCTGTAGCACGTTGAGACACTCTCACACACAGTGATGATAAGTCAAGTTTCTAAGTTTCTAAGCGCGGAGACTGAACGCAGAGTCTGACCTTTCAATCCCCTCCCTGCCTTGCCTTTCACCATCCCCCCTATGGTCATCCTCCCCTTTCCCATTTTTTTGAGACTCTCTTGTCACAACCCTCAGGGAGAAAGGAGCATCTGAATAGAGCTCAGGTTTTCCTGCTATGGAAGTCTGTGTTTAATGGGAGGTGGACTGTGTGGACAGAGATGGAAAACTCAGTCTGCTCCCTCCATGACAGACAGCTTGGGATCATGTGTCAACGAAACATGGAGAATCAGGTGGCTGGTCAGGCTCCCTGCATCTGGCTCGAGCCCTGACAGTGAGATCAGGATTCTTTTCATTTTTCCCCCCATTTTTCTTGGTGTTCGCTCTGAATAAAAACGGAATGAATACTCTTTATTTATTATTTTATTTATTTTTAAATTTTTATTTAGATTTCTTTCTGTCGCCACATAATAGCCCCGTCCCTATGAGATATTAGTAAGAGGCGAGGAGAAATCCATATGAACCTGATCCGTACACTCCACACAGAAGCCTAGAGAGTTCTCTCCGTCGGGCTGAGTAGGAGCATATCCACAGGGACGAGCATGTGTGTGAGGGGGGCTGCGGCCGCATGTCCAGCCATGCCCTCAGGAGTCAGAGCTCTAGGGTGTTCCCACCCAGCCCAAAAACCATCTCCTGCTCCTCTTCCTTCCTGTTTACACCAATGGTGCCTCCCCGGCTCTTACCACAGACTTGTCCCCATGGGACTCTGAGCCTGGCCCTCATGCTGAGCTCAGCCTGGGTGATGTTTCAGCGGTTGGGACCCTGTGAGGGAGTCCTGTAGTTCCATGGACCTGCTGATCCGAAGTCTCATGAAGACTCAGCTGCTCTCAACAGAGTGCTTATGACACACCTGTCGGGAGGGATGACCAAGCAATTCTACTGGGCGAGCCAACGGAACCCAAACGAGGACCATGCACAACCACAGCTACCTCCACCATCCCCACAGATTCTCCAGCTCTAACTTGGGCAAGGCTTGTGACACCCCAACGTGAGAACTAAGGTGTCTTCCTATGCTGGCCGGGTCATGATGGGACAGCAATGAGCCCGGGGGACACAAGCCCATGGTTGCCTGACAGAGGATGTAGACAGATGAGGTGTACAGGTTAAAATGATGAAATGGAAAAGTTCATATGATGTTCACTTGGCCATGAAAAAAATGAAAAGAATCATTCACAATGCTCATGTCAGGAGTAACAGCTATAAAAAGGCCCATTTTTCTGCTATCTTTTTCTCTGCCTGCAGGGTGCCTGTTAATATTCCTTGCATTGTAATTCTGCTGATGATTAATGCTGCCAGTCAACGTGTATCTGATCATTTTAATTTAGCTTAATAGTTTATTTAGTCCAATGACTCACTGATTCCCTTTTCATTTTTAAAGTGAGTGTGTGTGTGTGTGTGTGTGTTAATTTTCGGTCTATTGCTTCACTTCAAGTTCACTAATCGCTTCTTCCGCAGTATTGCATCTGCTGTTCATCTCAACCCCTGTATTCTTAAACTGAGACATGGAGCTGTCATCTCTAGATGTTTGATTGGGATCTTTTTATGTTCTTCTCTGTCTTCTTCTTACCTGTTTGGACATTTGGATGACATTTGACCTCCAGATGGCAACTGTAACTGTTACTTAAATATCCAGTCTTCCAACCAGGTTTTCGACCATGTATTTCAGATTCACCAGCCCCACAATGGCATGAGCTATTGCTTAAAACACCTCTCGCTCTCTCTCCCACTTTCTCTCTGTCTGGCACCCTCCCTCCCTCTCTCTGTCTCTATTTTTCCCGGCTTTCTCCCTCATATGTATACTTTCACAAATATAGTTAACTTTTACTTTTTCCTTTTGGACAGTTCACTACATTTCATAGACATTAACAAATAAAAATATTTCTATCTTTATCCATGCAGTTACCATATCTAATACTTTGCATTTCTGTGTATAGATTCACATTTCTGTGTATCATAAACCAGAAATGGGAACATGGTAACTGTCGGGAGCCATTGCAAGGCACTGAAGGTGTCACGTAGTTTGGGAGCCATAAGACAGTTGCTGAGACTGTTTGGAGCCCTAAAGCAGCTGCTGAGACTATGTTATCAATGGCTAAATAAAGCAGATGGTTGATTTTTATCAGTACTGACTCAGGAGGGGAGGTTTGCCTTCTAAAAGAAATCCTTTTAACATAATGGAATCTGTTCCTTCCCGAATGTTACGTGAGCTTGTGTGTCTGTTAGCATTCTAATGATATACCTTGTACTTTGCGATTGTATCCTAAAACATATATAAAGGCGGAGCTAAATAAAGACGAGGCTGCAGCATTGACTGTATGCCCTCCCGAAGCGCTTTCCTGTCTTCTTCTTTTTTCCTTAGGCTTCACCCCCTTCTTTTAGGTGCTGTTCAACTTTAGCCGGCTGGCTCCGGCAGGTACCGGGATGTTTTTAACTGTTTTTGCTATTTAGATCTGCCAGTGATCAATTCCAGAAGATTAGCACTTTGATCATGTATGATATTGTTTTCTTTTTTTGAATGATATTTTCACTGGGCAAAGAAGTTAAAGTTGAGAGGTTTTTTTCTTTAGTATTTTAAAGAGGTTGCTCCACAATCTACTGCCTTGCACTGCTCTAAGGGGAAATCTGATCTCATCATGATCATTGTCCCTCTGTATACAAAGTACCTTTTTTCTCTGGCTTCTTTTAACAGTGTCGCTTCATCATGGATTTGCAGCAATTCCACCAGGTGTGTGTCGGTGCTGCTTCCATGTTTCCTGAGGCTGAGGTTCTTGAGGTTCTTGGATGTATTTGTTTATGGCCTCACCAAATTGGGCAAATTAATGCCTATTATTTCTCCCGATACTGTGTCTATTTACCAACTCCTTCCTCTTCTTCTCTCTCTCAAGGACCCAAATTCACATTATTTAGGCTGTGTGGAGTTCTCCTACATGAACTGAAGCTTTATCATTTTTTCAGGCTTTTTTCTTCCTCTGTTTCATTTTGAATAGTTGTATTCACCATGTCATCAAGTTCACTCATTTCTTTAAAAGCATCTACTACGACATCGGTCTCATTCAGTGTTTTTTTAAATCCCAGACCATGTATTTCGTCTTCATGAAATTGATTATATATTTTTAAAATGTCTTTAATTACTGTTCCTAAAGTGTTCAATATTACCTAGACCCACAAATAAAATGAAATATAACTATTATGATTGTTTATGTGTCCTTGGTTAGTACAGCTTCTACAGAGCTGCCCGAGGGCTGAGAGGAGGGGGCAGCCTGGAATCTGAGGTCTGGGGACCTGGGCCAGACCTGCTCACGGCATTGTCTACCATCCTTCTGGGGTTGCAGGAGTGTGTGACACAGACAGGGAAGGCGGGTTTTGTCTCACTTCCCCATCTGCCTGTGTCACTGTGAGCTTTAACACTATAGTCCCAAGCAGAACAGTAACAGTCAGCCTCGTCTTCAGCTTGGACCCCACTGATGGTTAAAGTGCTCGTGTCCCCTGAGTGAAAGCCAGAGAACCGGTCAGGGATTCCTGACGGCCGCTTATTTTTGTCATAGATGACCGTCACGGGGCCTGACCAGGTTTCTGCTGGTACCAGCCAGGATAATAATTTTTTACGATCTCTCCCTGGCAGGTGATGCTGGCTGTCTGTCCGATGGCTACAGACACTGCCGGTGCCTGAGACGGCTTAGCAGAAGCCACAGAACCTGTAAGAGAGAAGAAGAGAGGTGAGGGTGAGGGTGAGGGACTCATTCCCAGAGGATGCACAGCCTATAGCATTTCCTGTGCTCAGCTGAACATTGGGGCCAGACTGCTCCCTGATATCTCTGGAGTCCAAGTCCTGGGCAGAAGCACCTGTGCAGAGAGTGAGCAGGAAGAGCAGAAGGGTCCAGGCCATGGTGGAGACACCTCAGCCTCTGCCCGTGGGCCCTTTTTGTGATGTGGCACCCAGGCTGCCTTTATACTCTGTAAGAAGGGGTCCTCATGCAAATCCGCTTCCTCCTCCTTGTGGCCTTATCGAGTGTCTCCTTAATGGGCAAAAAGGGGCTCTGTTGTTAGAAGTCTGTGTAGTGGGCTCTAATCACAAGCCCTGTGCCAGGTTCCCAGAGCTCTGAGGTGTTGAGTGAGACAGTGCTGACCCCTGATTCAGTACCTGCACACACCTCTCTGTCTAGCTCTGAGGCTCTTCCCTTGGCTTGTGGAGACCCCTCGGTCCTCCTCTCTAGTGAAGAGGTCATCCATGAAGCTGAGAAGAGTGCTTCTAGGGGCAGTGGTCCCACTGGTGGATAGAGGGCAGATTCCATGATTAGACACAGTGAAATTGGTCCTGGACCTCGCAGTAATCTTTTTTATTATGTCTTAGAAGAAAAGCCAGAAAAGAACGTTTTGATCTAGAGTAAGGCAAAGATTCTTGATGACACCAGATACATGATATCTAAAAGGTAAGAATAATAAAATGGACCACAACGAAGTTAATATTTGGATTTGCAAAACAGGTTAAATAGGATAAAAAACAGCTAACAGAAAGAACCAAATAGCCCATAAACAAATAAAGTTCAGAGTATAAAAAAAACTCTCAAAACTAAATAGAAAAAAAAATGCAATTCATTTAGAACATGAAAAATTGGTAAGGACAGAGATTTTGTGGACAAGAATCTAGAGTGAGGGCAACAAGGACGTGGGAAGCTGTTCATCATTAGCTATTAGCGAAATGCAAATGAGAAGCACAGTGCAGAGTCACCACACGCCTCTCAGAATGGCTGGAGTAAAACAGTGACAACAGCCAGCACCGGCAACGCTGTGGAAAACCAAGATCACTCACGCACAGCCGGTGGAAACGTGAAATGATACAGATACTCTGGAAATTCTGGCAGCTTTAAAAATTAACAAAACTATATCTGTGGTTACCTACCACACGACCCAGCAATAACATGTGGGGTACTTATTTCAGAAAACGACAAACTTATGTTATCAGAAAAACTCTCCAAATGTTCATAGCACCCTTTTGCCTGATGTCCCAAAGTGAGAAGAACCCACATGCCCCTCCACGGTGGTTGGTTAAACACACTGTGGTCCACCCGGACCGTGGAATACCACTCCGCAAGGAGAAGGGGGGACATCTTCATGCAACAACCATTTTGAGGAATCTACAAGCGATTATGCTGAATGAGAAAGGTCAATCTGGAAGGCTAAATACGGTAGATCATATACCTTTATTCCTATAGAGGTTTACTGCACAGACAAAATGGAGAGTCATTTAGATGTTTTCAGCGCTGAGGGGCAGAAAGGGCACTTGGAGGGAGGAGGTGCATGTTGTTACAAGAGGACACACGGGGGACCCTTGCGGTGATGGGAGTGTTTTGTGTTTTCATCTCCGTGTTGGATACATGAACCTACACATGGAATAAAATCACTCAGATGTAAACACACATGCAATAACTAGAAAGACAAAGGTGGTGAGAAGGAAACTAAGAGCATTAGATACAGAAACACTGAAGAGTGACATAGGACGTTAATGATGGAAGTAAACAGAGGCAGGAGTCGGGGGACAGAGGGAGCCTGAGGAGAAAGGACACCTCCTCAGCACGTTCTCACTCCTGCCCAGCCTCCCTGTCACACTCTCCGTCACATCAGCTCCAAGGACCTTCATGAGCAGGTCCTGTGCCCTGTTTCAGCTGCTCCCTAGGTTAATCTGCCAACAGTTTATCTGGAAAAGAGATATCCCAAATGAGAGAAATGCATGAAATGACATTGCTTCTTGAGACTTTGTGAAGGCCACGGCCAGAATAGCACTTCTTCCTCTTTTTTTGTTTTTTTTTGTTTTGTTTTGTCAAAAGCCAGATTGAACATAATTGACATCCCAGAAGTACAGTACACATATATTTTATGATCTGGTCTCAGAATCACCTAGTCATCTTTGCAAACAAAGCCACAGGTATAGAATAGGCAATGAAAAGGACACTTGTTCACACTGGGCACTTGTCACTGTCACATGACAAGAGCAGACCATGGCCTCCTACTGAGCCCCTGACTTTGTTGTCACCAGGACCTCTCCTTCGTGCTGTCTCAGGGAGGAGCGACGATGATGAGCTTAGCAAAGGGAAGAATCACAGGTTTCTGTGTCTTGGGGAGGGAAAGAGAGACCCTCACCCTGAGCCCCTGAGTCATTTCCCCTTTGTATATCTGTGATCTATATACCGAGTGTGGCCATCAAAGCTCTGGGCTACACCACAGTAATACTCAGCCTCATCCACAGGATCGAGTTTGGAGATGGTTAACTAGAGGTCAGCCCCAGAGCTGGAGCCCAAGAAGCAATTGGAGATCCCATGCTTCTTGCTGTGGCTTCCCTCATTGTTAACCTTCATCACATACCGAGGGGTGTTCCCTGCCGTCTGTTGATACCAATGAATGTAGAAGGTGCTGTGCTCACTGCTCAGAGTGCAGGTGAGCTTGGCCGAGACTCCCAGGGAGGCAGATGCAGATGGGGCTGGCTCAGAACAACCATAGCACAGAAGCCTGGAAGCAGATACAGACATGAGGCTGAATGCACCACAGTCAGAACAAATGTCCATCAGGAGTGTGCTGACAGTGGAATATCAGGCAGTGTGACCCCTGAGTGCCCTGGGACACTCTGACCTGTAGGGAAAACCAGAGGCAGGAGAAGGGAACCCAGTCCGTAATGCGGAGGGGTTTTCAGGCTCTCTGCCCTGAGGCCCCCCACTGGGACTGGCCTCTCCAAGCTCCCATCTTATGCTTTCTGCTCCCAGCTGCAGAGGGAGGAGTCTGAATGCAAATCTCTTCTCTTCTGATCCCCCCAGTGCGTCTGTCTCTGCTCTTGTCTGAGCTCTGAACCTGAGGGCCTCATGCTGGTACCTTCCTGAGGTCAGAAGGAGGACAGGTGCGGGCTTCAGCGTGAAGAGTTCATTCTGTGCAACGCAAGTGTCTTCAAAGGGGCCCAGTCACGCCCTTTGCACTGAGCACAGCCCTGGGGAAATGGACCCATTCGAGTCCTCAAACCAGGACCCACAGTACCCCCTGGTGCCCGCAGCATGAATGTCATCCTCCATATGTAGCGGATTCATCAGAATGACTACTTTGGAGCCCTTAATGGAGGCTGGCTCTTGGTGTTTCCCCCGAACCCCCTCAGCTGACATCATAATAACCCAACATCAACCCTCTGCTGAAGTCACAGCCTCTCCTCCAGTCTAAAGAGGACGGAGCCATCACTGTGAGAATGAGGACCTTTCTCGGATATAGTACTTTTAGTGTTAAAACTGGGAAAAATTCTGGCCAAATGGGCAGAGTTGGTCACAGTCTAGGTTTTGTGTTTTATAAACATAGGTTCACTCAGATGTAGGAACAATTCTTGGTACATGTATGTGTGTGTGTCCATATGACCTTATCAAAATCACATCTAAACTACAAACATCATTGAGAACCCCCGAAGGACTAGTTGAAGTCTTGTAATTAAAGATATACAAAGCCACACTGAGATTGATAAGAGCATTGGAGGCACAGAACACGATGGTCACACCCTCCCATGAGGTGGTTAAACATCAGGAGGGGTATCTCAACTACAGAGGTCCCCTCTGAGGATCAAGGCGTTCTGGCCCCACCAGGCTTCCCAGCCCAGGGTTCCAGTCCCAGAAAGAGAAGTCCCCACAACTTCTGGCTGTGAAAAACAGTGGAGATTGTGGCTAAGTGAGACAGAGGGCTGCTGGAGTATAAGATGTTCCTCTGAAAGGGCCCACACACAGACTTACTCGCGGACACTCATTCACTCTGAGCTCCAGCTCTGCGGCAGCAGATTGAGAGGAGCCAAGGGCAGACAAGGAGGAACTGAATTGCTTGGCTTCAGGGTGAGGACTAGAGGGAGAGCTTCCCCCCAGACAGAAGTGCTGGCAAAAGCCATGGTTCCTTGTATAACCCTCCCTCCACAGGCTTGCATGCGGGAGCCAGTAGGCTAAAGTCAGTCAGTACCTAATACAGGGGGGTGAAGCCTCAGGAAAAAAAAGAAGACAGGAAAGCTCTTCGGGGGGCATACAGTCAATGCAGCAGCCTCCAGTTTATTTAGCCTAGGCCTTATATTGCTTTTCGAACACAATAGCAAGGAGCAAGGCACAGAGGACATTACCATAGGAATGCGGACATTTACATAAGCTCCTATACATCCTTCCCTCAGGGTAAAACATCCTTGCTTTCTGTTAAACATTCCACTATCTTAAAAGGATTGCTTTAGGAGGCAATCCTCCCTTCCAGGGTCAGTAATGTTTAACTCAAATCCCTGCTTCCTAGAACCATTGTTTAAGCAGTCTCAGCAACTGCTTTGGCTATAAGCTAAGTGACTTCTTCAGTGTCTCAAATGGCTCCCGACATCTCCCCCTTTTTTATTTTTAAAATGCCAAAGCTTTCCCAGCTATGGTGCAGATAGACTGTGCCTGTCTTAGGCGACCCTCCACAGGTCTGGGCCTTACCCGTCATTGGCACATGAAAGTCTTGCAATCATGCCCTGTCTTAGGTTGGTCCCAGCCCTGAGGATTCTTACCCGTCTTTGACTACCAGCCTCTGCAAATGGGAGATGCAACATATAACTGGCTCAAGCCTGAGCCTGGAGCCTAGACCATGCATCTCTGCTCGAATCTTAGCAGGGAATTGAAGAAGTATTTCATCAAAGGAGGAAGCAGACATAGGCCTATAGTTATACAAAGGCCCAAGGCTAAACCAAATAAGCAAATGACCCAAAGGAGACCAAGATGGTAAAAAGCTTTTTAGATGTTGTAAAAATTTTGAAGCTCTTCAGCTGCATCAAACTGAAGGGGTCCCGCTTCCTGCAGTCCCTGAATTTCTCTATGCAGTCGTATTAAATCTAAGGACATGTTAGCATCATGCCAGACACCTTGGAGATGAGAGCGCACGCGATCCCATCCATGTTGACTTTCATTATAAATTTTTGAGGTAACACAAATCCACTGATATGCTGCATGACATTCCAAATGAGATCTCACTTTTAGACCTTGGATTTCATCTCCTAAATACATAACTAGACTATATAATGCATCAAGCTTCTGTTCTAACTTGTTCAATATTTTCCTGGGTCCCTAAAGCCATCGTAACATTTTTAGACAAATTATTAGCATTTTGCACAGTATGAGACTAACACCTGGAGACCCTGGTCAGCATACCAAGGCCCAGTAACATAAACATGAATCATCACAAAAGAGGTTTGATGAAAAACCATTACAGTAGTTCCTTCCGAACAAAAGAAATACAGTTAAAATTGCAGTTATAATATGTAACATTAAATCTCCTTCTATGTTGATATTAATTTCACCAACCAACAGCACATGCGGTGGAGCAACACATGCTGTTACATTCATGTCTGCTATCTGAGGAGTCCATCCCACAGGGTGCAGCTCTCCCATCGCTGCGCCCAACTTCCACACAAAGTTTGAGGAAACTCCTCATCAGTCCACCATAGTCCCACTGTCCAACTGGTGTTCAATCTATAACCTCCAATGTGTCCGTTGGTTCCACCTGACCAATCCAGGATTTGTGTTGTTCTTACTAAAGCAGATGGGCAATCCTTCTCCCATTCCAGTATAATTAAATCCTGGTTCATTTACTCCTTGCATCTGCCCAAAGATGGCTGATCTAACAGCTGTGTGTCATTTACTCTCACCACAATTTCTGGGCCTTCCCAAATGGACGGATGCAAAATTGGTGGATCCGGTACATAGGCCCAATACAGCTCTCCTTCAACCATCAGAAGATGGCCTATCAGCATCATCATCAGGAGCAGCTTTCTCTGTTCCTGTAGAGATATAAGCAAAACCTCGGCCCCATTTCAGTACTCAGCAGGCACCCAATCCCCTGTTAGATCCTTGTAGTATACTGGCTGCTGCAAAGGCTCACCGGCCTGTTTCACCCAATGCCGATGAGCTGCTGTGCTACCTTGTTCATCTTGATTTAAAAATTTAAAAAGTATATAATGCTCTATTAAGCCTTTGTCTCGGGGTATACCATATTCCCCCTTTTTGTTTTATAAGCTTATCCTTCTTAGAAATGTTGCAGGAGACACCCCAAGGGTGTCTTCTGTGAACTCTGGTTTTTTCCCCTCTAATGCTTGCGCAGAAAACACAAAACAGAAAGCACAAAACAGACACTCAGACAAGGACAATTACTGGGTGTAGGTGGGCCTAGAGAAATTTGCCACCTACCACTTAGACAAGACTAAAGACAATAAACAGACTTTGACAACAGGGCACAGGAGGCGGCGTCCCTGCCTGGCCATGGTCCGGGAGATATGACTGCGTCCAGTCTCTCCACGGACCCCTGGTGACCGGTCAACAGAAACAGGAACAGAAAGGTACCTTTAAAAGCACTGAAATTTGTAATTTAGTCATTACTTTTCTCATTTCCAATACAAAATCAAGTTATCTTCACTGTTGACTCCATGCTAAAATGTCCTAAGTTTTAGACTAATTAACCAATAAAAGAAAAAGAAAATCATAAAAAGTTTTTAAATTTCAAGTTAGAGAAAGACCCTTTACCACACAATAATGAAACCTGAGCAATGCAAGTTTGTGACTACAAGAGTGTCTTTCACAATACAGTATTTAAAATTCCTTTTCCACCAGCGGTGTTAGTTTCCAAGACTATCCAATGCAGTGGGCCCTTCTAAAATAGAGAACAAATTAGTTAAAGCACATGTGAGGGTAAAGGGAAGGACAGAGCCAATTAATATCTCTCAATAATTTTTGAAAATTATTAACAGTATTGAGAGCTCCTCTCCTAATTTCTATTTTTTGAGGAGTAAGTTTCTGTTGCAAAATTTCGTAACATCCCTTCCCACATTGAGGACATAGTCCTGGTGAGCGAGGTGGAGGCTTCTGTGGGGACCGGTTTCGAGGACAATTTCGAGCAAAATGCCCAGGTTGCTGACATTCAAAACAACGGCCAGGGCTGCGGAGAGATCTGCCTCGA
This sequence comes from Eonycteris spelaea, assembly GCA_003508835.1. Taxonomy (NCBI): domain Eukaryota; kingdom Metazoa; phylum Chordata; class Mammalia; order Chiroptera; family Pteropodidae; genus Eonycteris; species Eonycteris spelaea. The sequence continues at coordinate 26,636 of PUFA01000582.1, read as the reverse complement.
TTGTTTCTAGTTTGTTGAAATAGCACTTCTTTTACTGTTTTCCCTTGTAATGCTGCGGCCATGGCTAGACCCTGCGTATATGCTGGTCCAATATCAGCACATAATCGAATATAGTCCGCAAGATTTCCTTTCTTCCTATGAGGTCTGAGAGCGGCCTGACATGCGGAATTAGCATTCTCATAAGCCAGTTGTTTTACTAAGATTAGTCCTGCATCTGATTCTCCTATTAGTCTTTTAGCCGTCTCCATGAGCCTGGCCACAAAATCCTGAAAGGGCTCATCTGGCCCTTGCCTTATCTTAGATAAATCTTCAGTTTGCCTTCCATTAGCAGGTAATTTACACCAAGCCCTTTTCGCAGCAGCACTTATTTGTGCATAAGCTCCTCCTTCGTACCCTAATTGCTGATCATTCGCACAATATTGGCCTTCTCCTGCCAACATCTCATATGTGGTTAGTATTGGGGATTCTGATTTCTATTCAATTCTGCTGTTTTTTCACATAGATCACAATATTCTGATTTCCATAGCAAAAAATCCCCAGGTGTGAGACAAGCTCGAGCCAAATTCTTCCAATCAGCTGGAGTTAGGGCTTCTAAAGATAACGTTTCCAACATAGCCTGAGTGTAAGGAGCAGTGGGGCCATATTGTGCACAAGCCAATTTCAATTCTTTAATAGATTTAAAAGGGATGGGGTTATACCGTTTCAGACGAACTGGCTGACCCTCCTCATCTCGAGCCTCCTGTTCTGTTACAGGGCACATTAAGTGAAATCCCTGTGTATCCTCACCTCTTTCTATAGCCTGATGTAACGTAGTTTGTAAAGGTGAAAGAGGCTTAGGTCCTCGAGGTTGCTTAACAACCGCAATGACCGGCTGTGGTTCTTCGAACGGAGGCGGGGGATACGATCTTTGCTAGGCACTTTAAGGTTTTTCTCCAAGCCTCCCAGCCGTAAGGTTAATTGTTGCACAGCAGTTTGCAAACCCTGAACAACTTTCTCTAATTCCTTAGACTTATGCTCAGAGCCAGCCTCGACAAATGGGAAATAGCCTCCATAGTTATGGAACCGTGGGCTTCTTCCTCCAACTGTTTTGCATCTCCGGGGCTCAAAGGCTCCTCTCTCTCTATCTTTAGTTATCAGATCAGATCAAAAGGTTTCCAGCTCTCTGGGCGGGGCAGTAGGTCTAGTCTCATCTCCTTTTCAAATGGCGGGACATCTCCTATATTGTCCCGTTTTTTTCCCCTTTCTGGCTTTCCCCAGCCTTATCCCTCTCATGCCTGGGATCTAAACTCTCTAATTAAAGTCCACAAGCTAAAAGTATCTGCAGGCACTTTGCCAGGCCCGTGAGCATAATAATAATCTTGTAGTTTTTCTCACCTTTTTCCATGTTCCTATATACACTGTTCCCTCAGGAAACCAAGGACAAACTTTCTTTACAAACTCTAAAAAATTACACAATTGTTGATGCCCTACCTTAGCTCCTCTAGCCCGGAGCATATTCTTAAGCATATGTACAAAAAGCATGCGGCCGTTTCCATTTCCCATTTTTTTTCTTTATTTAAGCCGACTTTCCTCTCTTTCTATCTATTTACAAACACCGCAACCCTTCCTTTTCTGAACGCTCACTTCACGCGGTGTCTTTCTTACTCCCGGACTGTTCCACCGCACTCACCTCTGCCGATTACTCAGCTTTATACTCGGGGGCCCCCTTTCTCCTGCGGTGGCGGTCTTCACCTCAACGTTCGTCAACGTTCCTCCCAAATTCAGGTCCCTGTTCGGGCACCACTTGCTGGAGCCAGCCGGCTAAAGTCGAACAGCACCTAAAAGAGGGGGGTGAAGCTAAGGAAAAAAGAAGACAGGAAAGCACTTCAGGAGGGCTTACAGTCACTGCTGCAGCCGCCAGTTTATTTAGCACAGCCCTTATATTTCTTTTTGAACACAATAGCAAGGCACAGAGTACATTACCATAGGAGTGCTGACATTTACAAAAGTTCCTATACATCCTTCCCTCAGGGTACAAACATCTTTGCTTTCTGTTAAACATTCCACTATCTTAAAAGGATTGCTTTAGGAGGCAATCCTCCCTTCCAGGGGCAGTAATGTTTAACTCAACACCCTGCTTCTTGAACCATTGTTTAAACTGTCTCAGCAACTGCTTTATGGCTACTGGCTACTTGATTTCTTCAGTGTCTCATAATGGCTCCCGACACTTGCATGTGCAGGTGTATGCCACATCTGAGTTTCCATCAACCTAGTTAACACTGTTCGCCCTGCCTTGGTGATTCCCTGACACCCTGTGCCACCCAAATTGCAGGCCCACTCGAGCTGCTTCCAGTGGTTGGTTTTCCACACAAATAGCCAGCCCGTTTTGGCTCATACTGCAAGCTTTTCTAAAATGTCTCAAAGATTCACAAAGCCCACACAAGCAGCATCTGACCTTGGTGTGCCCAGTACCTTTTGCTGAACAGTCCAAAGCTCAGTACTAGTGGCAGCTGACCTCAGTTCACATCTTAGCATCTCCCTGGCACCTCCAAGCCAGGATGGTGGCAACCATCTGAAGAACACTTTGTAGATCATAGCAAGTGGCCCTGGACAGGCACAGACTGTAACTGACCTTGGCCTGCAACTGAGCCCCTCCCAAGATGTCCCCAAACCAACACTCCCACTGGCCAGCTTCAGACCACACCATGGCACTACCCAATGACAACCACAAATCATACACCCATAGGGCAGACTCAACAGGCACTAGAGCTCCATTAAAACGAATCCTGCACAACAGTTCCTCCACTGTTGTTACAGCCAGTTCTCACAGCTCATTAGCCTGAGGGTCAATCTCTCTCATTGACATGCCAATAGCAATCCAGGCTCAACTACAACAGGAGGGCACACACAACCCACAAAGGAACACACCTGCAGTACCTGGTTCAGGTGATCAGGGAGATTGCACCACTGGGCTTCACAGGACACCTACTACATAAGGTCACTCTACCAAAACCAGGAGATGTAGCAGTTCTACCTAATACACAAAAACAAACACAGGAAGGCAGCCAAAATGAGAAGACAAAGAAACATGTTCCAAATTAAAGAACAGAACAAAGCTCCAGAAAAAGAACTCAACCAAATGAAGAAAAGCAACCTACCAGAAGCAGAGTTCAAAACTCTAGTTATAAGGATGCTCAACGATCTCAGTGAGAATTTCAACAAAGAAATAGGAAACATAAAAATGAAGATAGAGAACACAAAAAAGAACCAGTCAGAAATAAATAATAACTGAAATGAAGATATCTTACAGGGAATCAACAGTGGATTACATAAAGTGCAAGGTCGAATCAGCAATTTGAAAGGTAAGGTAGCAGAAAACACTCAATAAGAACAGCGACAAGAAAAAGAGTTTTAAAAAATGAGGCTGTCTTAAGTGACCTCTGGGACACCATCAAGCATACCAACATTCACATGATAAAGGTACCAGAAAGAGCAGAGAGAAAGCAAGGCATTACAAATCTATTTGAAAACATAATGGTAGAAAACTTTTCTAACCTGGCAAAGGAAATAGACACAGAAGCCCAGGAAGAGCAGAGACTCCCAAATAAGTTGAACTTAAAGAGGCCCACACCAAAACACATTATAATTAAAATGCCCAAAGTTAAAGACAAAGAGAGAATCTTAAAAGTAGCAAGAGATAACCAGTTACCTACAAAGGAGTTCCCATAAGATTGTTAGCTGGTTTTTCAACAGAAACTTTCCAGGCTAGAAGGGATTGGCAGGAAATAGTGAAAGTGGTGAAAAGTAAAGAACTACAAGCAAGATTACTTCACCCAGCAAAGCTATCATTTAGAATTAACACACACACACACACACACACACACACACACACACACACACACAGAACACACACAGATAGAGCTCCCCAGACAAGCACCAGACCAGTATTACAAGGAATGTTAAAGGGACTTCTTTAAGGAGAATAAGGGGGAAAAAAGATCAAAAATGTAAAAAATAATGTGGCAATAAGTACATTCTTGTCAATAATTACTTTAAATGGAAATGGATGAAATGCTTCAATCAAAAGACATAGGTAGGTGGTTGAATGTATAAGAAAATAAGGCCCTTACATATGCTGCCTACATGAGACTCATTTCAGATCAAAAGACACACATAGACTGAAAGTAAAGAGATGGAAAAAGATATTTCATAAAAAAAAGAAGAAAAAAAATCTGGGGTTGCAATACTTATACCAGACAAAATAGACTTTAAAACAAAGGCTATAACGAGACAAAAAAAGGATCCAGTAATCCCCCTGCTGGATATTTACGTGAAGAAACCCAACACTACACCCATATGTTCATTGCAGCATTATTTACAATAGCCAAGATATGGAAGCAACCTACTGCATCTCAGTAGATGAGTGCGTAAAGAAGAGGGGATACATGTACACAATGGAATATTCCTCAGCCATAAAATATGAAATCTTACCATGCACGACAACACGGATGGACCTAAAGGGTATTATGCTGCACGAAATAAGTCAGACAGAGAAAGACGAATATCTTATGATCTCAATTATACGTGGACTCTGGAAAACAAGATAAATGAACAAACAAAACAGAAACATTCTTATAGATACAGAGAGCATTTTGATGGTTTCTACCCTGAGCAGGGGGTTGGAAGGATGCGTGAAGTGAGAGAGGAGATTAAGAGGTACAAATTGATAGTAACAAAATAGTCATGGGGATGTAGAGTGTAGCATGAGGAATATGGCCACTAGTATTCTAATAACTATGTATGTTGTCGAAGAGGAACTGGATTTATTGGGGTGATCGCTTTATAAGTTATACAAATGTCTAATCATTGTGTTGTACACCTGAAACTAATATAATATGGCATGTCAACTGTAATTGAAGAATAAAAGTTATTACAAAAATAATATGTTATCCTATAAAAAAATAATAAAGTGAGGATTTTCCTGAGGACTGTGGAAGCTACCTCAAACATACATCTCTTTGTCTTTCTTATACTGCCATGGAGGAGTTGGCAAGGGTTGCATATTCTAAAACCATGACATGAAGGCTACGAAAACGGTCATTGTCCCAAAACAAAAAACCAGAGAGTAGGTTGCATTTTGGATGTTAAGGTGGGTGAGCAGAGAGACACTGAGAGAACTGATTCTCAAGGCCGTGGTGCATGAAGCCCCTTCTGCTCAGGGTGGGGAAGCATCTCTACAACAAGAAGAGACCCTGGGAGCACAAAGCAGGTTTGGTCTCACTTCCCCATGAACTTGCACCACTGTGGGAAGTGCTACTGCCTGCATAGGAGGAACAGTGATAATCAGTCTCGTCCTCAGGCTGGAGCCTGGAGATGATCAGCAAGGCTGTGTTGCCAGACTTGGAGCCAGAGAAGCGATCAGGGATTCCGGACGCCCGAGTCTTGACATCATAAATTAGCAGCTTGGGGGCCGTGCCTGAGCGCTGTTGGTACCAGGAGACATCATTATAACGCCCAATGTCACTGCTGCTGCCAGCACAGGAGAGGGTGACCGTCTGTCCCAGAGCACCGGACACGAGGAAGGCTGAGTCAGGGCAGACTGGGCCCAGGACCCTGCAAAAGGCAAAAAGACAGTCTTGTGAGGTCAGTGTTAGGGCCCAGGAGAGTCCGAGGAAGGGGTGACAAAGGATCAGCCCAGATGTCCCCATGGCCCTTCCCTGGAGGCCTCACCTGTGCCCTGAGAGAGAGACTGAGGAGGAGCAGAGCCCAGGCCATGGTGGAGATGCCCAGAGAGTTCCCTTCTGAGCGGCCAACCCTGGGCCTGGCTCCCCAGACCTGTCTTATCCCTTCTCCTGCCTCAGAGGAGGGAGGGGCCTCCATGCAAATTTCCTTCTTGTAGCTGCCTCTCCTCACCCCCTCAAACCTGGCACTTGATTCCAGATTTTCTACATCCTTGCATAGGAGAAGGTAGGGGAAGAGAAGAAAACACTTTGACAAGTCTATTCTGAGGGACACAACCACATAATGTTTATGTGTAAGCCTGATTTCCAGGGGAGAAAGATCTGCTGACGTCCTTCCTGTAAATGAGGTCCTGGACCTTCAGTGACTCTGCTGTGAGGTGACTTTGTGTCTCTGTGACTCTCAAGCTGAGGACACACTCGGCAGCACCCTCAGCTGGGAGCCAATCTTCAGTCTCACTGCTGTTAGGAAACTTTCTCTGCTCACACCCTGCAGACACTTGCTATTAGGGGGTGGTGGGTGGGTGGATGTCCCCCAGGTGCAGTCTTGTCACCATTTTCACCCACGCTTGTTTGTGCTGAAGCTTCTGCACACCATATCCTACAGTCTGATCGGTTCCTCCCAAGCCCTCACCCACAGGCCACACAGGGGATCCAGGTATACACTGAGGGAGCCCGTGGGGGGACCAAGGATCATCTACCAGAAGCCACTCTCCTGAATCCATCTCTGCTTCTCCCCATTCTGCCATTTGAATCTTGTACAAGCGACTGGTATTTTCCCAACTTCCAATTGCCAACGTGAGAAATAAGGACTATACGCCACCTGCTGTTGTATGTCACCTAAGAAGAGACTCATGAAAGAGGAAGGTGAAGGTTTCATAATGGCGCATTTGCATGTCAGCAACAGCGATATTTACCAATGACGTTATATTATTCAAAGATGACATTCTGGCTATCTTGGCTTCATTGATCTGAAAGCAAAGATGTATTCCTGCTTCTTTTTCTCCACCACAACATGTACACAGGCCTAGGTAAAATGATTACTCAAACACAAGGACGCAAAAGAACCGTTGTGTAAATATTTTTCTGTTTCTTTCCTTAAATCGTGTTTGAAACTCTTGTTCTTCTTTCCTGTTTTTCAACTGTCAATGGTTCAAAGTCATTTAATTTTTCACAATAAGTACAGTTTCAGGTCAAAGCTATATTGATGCAGGAAGCATGCACCACCTTTTTCCAGCATAAAATACAGTTCTAAAACCTGGAGAGAATTCATGGAGGAGTTATATGAGTATCTAGAAAGTTAACCACACAAAGCAGATTGGGGAAGACACTGGCATTCGAACATCATTGAACATTGGGTGAGGCCCCATTTATCCTTCAGGGCCTGGACTCAAGGCACCCGGGAGGCTAGAAGGGGCACCAGAGAGATGCAGACAGAGCTTCAGGATGCGTTCCCTTGTCCACACTTTGGGAGGAGAAAGAGAATTCCTAATGCTCAGAAAAAAATGAGCATATTCACATTTTCTTTTCTTTCATTTCTTTCTCTCTCCATTTCCCATGGCCCAAGCCCAGGTGCACTTCCTGTGTTGTCAGCTATGACGACTGTGGTCGCGGACCTTGCCTTTCTATTTTAGAGCTGTTTCTCAGAGCCTGGCACTGAAACGCATTGCTGCTCTTGCAGTTTATACTTCTGCCTCTGGGGACACCCATGACACTGACACAGCAAGAGGCCATCAGTACAAGGTAACTAAGTTGACAATTTTTGTTGTTGTTGTTGTTGTCCAGAAAACCAAAAAAGGCGACACTGGGAACCAGAAGTTCTTGGGCGTTGCGCAGAGATATAAGCTTGAGAAAGTCATTCTGATAAAGTCATAAGTTTATGATTCTTAGTCTTCACTCTGAACTGAGCTGGCACAGATTCTAATATGTTATAAAGATATTGGGGAAATCTTTAAGAAATTGTCGACTACCCGGAACCCAGATGGGCCATCGTATAGCTCACGCAGACCCCCCAAATACCAAGTCAAAAGTTTTATAGATTTTATAGATTGAAATGATAGAAACCATGGATTTCTGGGTGGAATGGTCAGCCTGTACTTAACTGGGCAGATTGTCTGCTGAAACAAAAATATCAAGATTGGATCACAACAAGATCCATAGTATCATCACATAATGTTGGATACATCCAGGATAGGATCCAAAATCATTTGAATATGGAAAACCAGGAAAACTCAACGACATAGAAATGACAATTATAGAATCCAACTTCAACATGATGGATACATTGAACTATGTCACAAAGACTTTAAACCAGCTTTTTAAAAATGATAGCAAAAAATATTAACAAAGTCTCTTGAAATGAGTAGACAGATGGAAAGTGTCAGCCAAAAAATAGAAGATAAAATGAAGCACAAACTAGAATTAGCACAGATGAAAACTGTACTAGATGGGCATTGAAAATAAAAGATGTATGACATCAAATCATAACAATGAGAACTGACGAGTGAAAAGTATATGAAGAGAAAATAAATTTAAAAAGTAAAATATCACCAACAAATGCAGAACCAAGTCAACCGACCTAATACACATATTATTGGAGTTTCTGAAAGAGAAGACAGAATGACGTAAAGAAACACATATATCCAGAAACTCAACCAACCCAGGCACTAGAAATGAGAAGAAAACCACTTCAAGGCTCATTATCATCGGTTCTTGCCAGAGCCAGCCGGCTAAAGTCGAACAGCACCTAAAAAGAGGGGGGTGAAGCCTAAGGAAAAAAGAAGACAGGAAAGCGCTTCGGTAAGGCATACAGTCAATGCTGCAGCCTGGAGTTTATTTAGCATAGCCCTTATATTTCTTTTTGAACACAATAGCAAGGCACAGAGTACATGACCATAGGAATGGTGGCATTTACATAAGTTCCTATACATCCTTCCCTCAGGGTACAAACATCCTTGCTTTCTGTTAAACATTCCACTATCTTAAAAGGATTGCTTTAGGAGGCATACCCCTGCTCCAGGGTCAGTAATGTTTGACTCAAATCCCTGCTTCCTTGAACCATTGTTTAAGCAGTCTCAGCAACTGCTCTATGGCTATAAGCTACGTGACTTCTTCAGTGTCTCAAATGGCTCCCGACAGGTCTTTATTTGTGCGGATACGTTTCCACATCCCTCTTTGGCTTCCATCATTGATTACTGATTTATTACTAAAATGTCAACTAGACAAGTCTGTTCTCTGACAAACCTATCAGATCTTTTCTTTCTCTCTCTCCCTCTCCCCACCTTCAAAACGCAAACTCTAGTTTCAAGAGATCTCACTCTGTCTATCATGGGTGAAATTGAGAGGACACACAACGATGTTTTTTCTTTCCTAAACTCCACTAAAACTGTGCAGAGTATTATATCCAGATGCTAGAGTTTTATGCAAGAGACCAAGAAACAGGGAAGTAGAAAACAACACAGACTTGGAAGCCAGGATGCATGTTGACAAGTGGCAACTGACTTAGACCTGACAGAGCCCCATGCCGAGTGTGCAATGGTTCCAACCTGAACTATGATATTTTCTTTTCATTCAGTCATGAGTAGGAAACAAAGAGCTGAGATAAATGAAAACACTAGAAAAATTAGGAGCATTACAGGTCCTCTCTCCTCCTAGTAGTAAGGGTGGTAGACCACTGCCCACCAGCCTTTCCCTGCATAGGTTTGTCTTTGGCAGAGGATGAAACTCACTTCTCTGGATGAGGGGGGCCAGGCAGACATGAGTTTGAAGGTGTCATGAAGAGAACCCTATGTGCCTCATGAACATTGTATCCTCTGCCACCTCTTTCGAAAGGTCATCTCCCACTGATACCTTTCTCTAGTAGGCAACAGATGACAGAGTCATCTATGATTAACTGACATATCCGGTGCAGACAACCGTGTTACCATCCTATAATGTTGGGTAGTGTGTGGCCTGGCTTCTAACTTATAGATCTCTGACTGCGCTAGGCTTGTCCTGACGTGAGCCATTCTCCAGTGTCCTGACAGGCCAAGAATAATCTTTTTCTCTTCCTCCCAGTGAAACGATTGGGTGACCCCTAGAGTCCATGCTTAACTGTGTAACAAAAGGCGTGGGACTCTGATCCCATGCCAATAGTTCTGCTAGAGAGCCAGGATCTGGCCACCTCCAGCAAGACCACACCCAACTCAAGGATCCCTTCTATATCTTCTTGGGCCTTGTCTGCTGTCTTCAGGTGGGGCTCCGATAAATCCCAGGGAAGAGGCTGAGCCTGAGCCACTGTCAGTGTAAATGTCTCCTGCGGCCTCACCCGATAGACACAATATCCTTTTCTCACTCAGTTGTTGTGTTGCTTGTTCCCACTGTCTCAAAACGACGTTGTTTGAGGATGCAGACCTAGAAAGGTATGGGGAAGAAATGGAAAGAAAAGCAATAGTGGGATTCGCACCGAAGTCAACATAATAGCTAATTGGGGGAGTGGGATAGATGGATATGCTTTGGATGGATAGATCTAGCCAAGGGTGGATGTGGTTTCTATTGCTGCTGCTGCTGCTGCTGCTGCTGCTGCTGCTGCTTCTTCTTCTTCTTCTTCTTCTTCTTCTTCTTCTTCTTCTTCTTCTTCTTCTTCTTCTTCTTCTTCTTCTTCTTCTTCTTCTTCCTCTTCTTCTTCTCTTCTTCTTCTTCTCTTCCTCTACCTCCTCTTCTTCCTCCTCCTCCTCCTCTTCCTCTTCCTCCTCCTCCTCTTCTTCCTCCTCCTCCTCCTCCTCTTCCTCTTTCTCTTCTTCTTCCTCCTCTTCTTCTTCCTCTACCTCCTCCTCCTCCTCTTCCTCCTCTTCCTCTTCCTCCTCCCCCTCCTCCTCCTCCTCCTCCTCTTCCTCCTCCTCCTCCTCGTCCTTCTCTTCTTCTCTTCTTCTTCTTCTTCTCTCTTCTTCTTCTTCTTCTTCTTCTTTTCTTCTTCTTCTTCTTCTTTCTTCTTCTTCTTCTTCTTCATCCTCATTTCATGCACTCTTCTTTAGAAACAATACATTTCATAATGGAAGGAAAGTTGAAATGTACCTGAATTTTCTTCTTCTCCTTGGGTACACAGAAAAAAACTCAGAACAAATGCAGGATGTGGAGAGTTTTTGTACAAACCACAAGCACGAGGTGAAAAACTATTCTTGTAGACTTTTGGAGTGATAGAAGCAGTCATGTAGAACATTTGACAAAGACACTGGAAAAGTAAAAGAAAGAGCCAATAGCAGGATAAAGCCCCCTCACTCATTTGGTGAACTGAGGCTTTGATTGCCTCTCTCCCCTCTAGCATGCCAAGACACGTTCAAACAACAGGTAGAAAAGAAGGAAAGATGCTCCTCAATGGAGAACCTCAAAGGTACTAGGAGGAGAGAAGAGTGAAGTCTTGACTGCTCCTAAATACCTCTCTGAGAAAGAGTATTATGTTTTTATTTCCTCATGTGAAGTGATGGGAACCTAGATTTTCATGCCCTAGATATCCAAAAGAATCACTCTGGCTTTGGGAAGAAAACACAGAAAAATTAATGAGATTCCATCAAATGATTCATGGAAAAATAAAATGAGGCATATCTTTACAATGTAATATTATTTGGCATGAGAAGGGATGAAATCTTGACATAGGCTTCAACATGAATGGACCTTGAAAACACTTTAATAAATGAGAGAAATCAAACACAAAGGGCCATATAGTGTGTGATCCATTTACGTAAAATGTCCAGAATAGGCAAATCCATAAAGACGTAAAGTAATGAGAAAAGAAGGAAATGGGGGGTTACTGCTAATGGAGGAAATGTTACTTTCATGGGAATAAGAACATTCTGGTATTATAGAGTGTAATAGATGCACACACTTGTGAATATAGTAAAAAACCAATAAATCATAGACCTTAAAAAGATGAATATTATGGAATGTGAATGTTGGTGAATACTTACTCTCGAATGATTCAAAAAATGAGCAAGTTAATGTGTATTATATATGCATATTATGTATATGTATATACCATACATATATACATACAAAACATATACAGAGGTAACACATACACATACATATTCATATCCATATATAAGCAGAGAGAGAGATGAAAAATAAATACAATGCAACACAAACATGATAAAATATTAATAATTGGTGAATCGACGAGAAGGATAAATAAAAGGTCTTCTACTATCTTTAAATTATTAAGTCGGCAGTAACTCCAAAATAAAATAATAACAAGGGAAAGAAAGGAAAGCCTGAGTGTAGGAGTGAAGGGACTTGACTGAACTCAGAAGAGGTTTTGGTCTCACTTCCCCATGAACGTGCACCACTGTGGACAGTGTACTGTATACGAGGAACAGTAATAATCAGCCTCATCTTCAGGCTGGAGCCCAGAGATGGTCAAGGAGGCTGTGTTGCCAGACTTGGAGCCAGAGAAGCGATCGGGGATTCCGGTCCCGATTCTTGACATAATAAATCAGGAGTTTGGGGCGTGCCTGAGCTGTTGGTACCAGGAGACATCATTATAACTCCCAATGTCACTGCTGCTGCCAGCACAGGAGAGGGTGACCGTCTGTCCCAGAGCCCCGGACACTGAGGAAGGCTGAGTCAGAGCAGACTGGGCCCAGGACCCTGCAAAAGACAAAAACACACTCTTGTGAGGTCAGTGTTAGGGCCCAGGAAGTCCTAGGAAGGGCGACAAAGGATCAGCCCAGATGTCCCCATGGTCCCTTCCCTGGAGGCCTCACCTGTGCCCTGAGAGAGAAGACTGAGGAGGAGCAGAGCCCAGGCCATGGTGGAGATGCCCCAGGAGAGTTCCCTTCTGAGCGGCCAACCCTGGGCCTGGCTCCCCAGACCTGTCTTATCCCCTTCTCCTGCCTCAGAGGAGGGAGGGGCCTCCATGCAAATTTCCTTCTTGTAGCTGCCTCTCCTCACCCCCCTCAAACCTGGCACTTGATTCCAGATTTTCTACATCCTTGCATAGGAGAAGGGAGGGGAAGGGAAGAAAACACTTTGACAAGTCTATTCTGAGGGACACAAACACATAATGTTTATGTGTGTGCCTGATTTCCAGGGGAGAAAGATCTGCTGACGTCCTTCCTGTAAATGAGGTCCTGGACCTTCAGTGACTCTGCTGTGAGGTGACTTTGTGTCTGTGACCCTCTCAAGCTGGGGACACACTCAGAGCACTGTCAGCCGGGTGCCTACTGCCTCTCCTCACCCCATTCTGACCTGGCTTCATTTCGACCTGTTTCTGCAACCCTGGACAGCAGAGTTTTTGAGAAAATAAAACTCATTGATATGATTGTTCTTGCTCAAGACACACTGAAACCATTATGAGTGTCTGTCATCCTTGGATGTCCCTGTGTTTTCTACTCTGGGGGTCAGGGTGGTTCTGGGCTGGGGTATCCAGGCCTTCCCCTTCAAGATGTCTAGGAGTGGGGTGAGGTTAGGGTCTGAGGTTGCCTAGGAGAAATCCAATCACTCTACTACCCAAGGACCACAGGCAAAGCTGGGACCTCTCATTCTTCTTTAGCCCTTCCTTGGTCCTCCTGATGAAATGAGCTGTTCTGAATCTTTCGTTCCAATCTCTACAGCGTCTGAGGCCCAGTGACGTTTATTGTCACTTGTATGGGTAGAAATATTGGGGCACAACAGATACAGGAAATCCCCTTACCCCAAGGCCTATTAGGAGGGGTCTCAGAGGAAACACCTATTAAGACTTCATTCAGGTCAGGATGTAAACACAGTCAGTGCTTACCCAAATCTAGACAATTCTGCCCCTGGTGGCCCTCAGATGATGCAACCCAAGCACCAGAGAAGGAAGCTGAATGGGAGCTAGAAAAATCAAGCTCTGCTCTTCTCTCTTCTTTCCTTCCCTTCCAGCTCAGTGCCAGGCAGGGTCCCCAGGTCCCTCCTTTCATCCACCCAAGCTCATTTTTCCACCTTCGCCTTAGAATGGAAAGCGTCCACTGCTGAACCAGATAGCTCAGGCTCTTCCCCTGAGCACCACGGTGTTTGTCCGCAGAGCATCATGTCCTAGGCTTAAAGAATGCAGTTCTTGACCTTGGTTGAGGAAACATTAAATGTGAAATAAAATCACCTCCATGGGACAAAGGGAGACAGAAATGGCTACCCACAAGGCTGAAGGCAAAATATCCCATGAAAGAGAGAGGGCTCAGTAGGATCCATTACCTCTGAATGGAAAGCAGGAAGCAGCATTTTTGTGTTGGGATTCTAGAGGTGACAAGTCAAGATTGGACAAAAGGGCCCAACATCAAAGATCTCTCCTCAGAGTGGTCACAAGAACACAAAAAAGTTTCTCCATTGTGCCTCTATGAAGCACATTGAAATACTCTCACCTCAGAGCTCTGTGTCTTCTGGAGGCAAAAATCTCCTCCATCCACAGAGAGAGGATTACCCTGGTTTTGTTCTTTTAGAAAGAGTTGGATTTTGAGAAAAGACAAATCAGGCCTGTCTGATTCTGGGCAGAGTGGAAGTGGAAATGTCTTCAGGAAATGAACTGGGAGTTTTATGAATAAAAATGCTCGGAGGAACCTATTTTAGTGTCGTTGTTCATTACCACAGCACAGACATTTCCAAGGGCAAAGAGGGTGAGATTTTGAGGAGGGAGAGGCAGAGAGTCATGGCAAGCCTCTGGCACTGGGGGAGAGGAAATAGGCGGTGGGAGGAAGTGACAGTTCTGTATCTGAGACAATGGTTTCATTGTTTGTACTTTAAACATTTATGTGCTATACTATGTTAAATGATTTAGATAATAATGTCCTTGGTGTGGGATAATAGTAAACATGGCTGTAAGTGAATGAACGGCTCAGAAATCCGTCAGACTGGGCCTGTGGAGTGAGTAGACTAAATCCTTGTCTCCTGGGAAAACCCCGAGAGGTCCCCTGGGTACACTCCAGATGTCCATGTCCTTCCTGCAAGAAGCAAACCTGTGATCTTCACGAGATTCCATGTGGTGCTCTGTTCCCTGTTCTGTTAGTACCAGGTACCACTCGGAGTCCCCATGCTGCAGGAGTCCTCATTCTCATTTCAAATTGTTCTGCATCTGTGTGCCCACTAGATAAGATATGGCATGGAAACGCTAAGTATGACTGCCCGAAGGAGCAAAAGGCCACTTGCAGATAGTATGAACTGGTAACCCATAAAGCCAAAGCATGCAAATGAAAAAATATCCAAATATTAATTCCTGAATTCCTATCTTTCATGCAGCAATAAGTATAATGATGATTTAAACAGTAGCAATTAACAATGTATACATAAAACACCCACAAGAGGTGCAATAGAAAATGAGTGGCCTCGCACGCCGGGATTCTGTGGACACGTGAAGGTAAGTAACTGCCTGAAGGGCCCAGTCCCTGACTGCATCAAACAGAAGAGCATTGGTGGATCGTGGACATAGTGACACCTGAATCATTTCAAACCTTGTCCATCAAAAATGACCCTTCTCTCCTCATCTTAAAAAAAAAAAATAGGAACAGTGTTGCATGATTTGAGAAGATGCAGGCGGCAATTTCTGCAGTCTGAGCCTGAGACTCCGCACACACAAGAAACAAAGTGCGCTGGAAGCTCCAGGAAGGGCGTGTTGGAGAGACCTCTGCTCGCCCTGCATGCAGCTACTGCTTCTGGCTGTAGTTCTTACTGTTATGAAATAGTAATATTGCACCTCTTGTGCCTGTGAACGTCGCAATCAATTGTAAATGGTCCTATTATTACAGTCAGGGAGCAGGCCATGTGTCAAATGCCGCGTGGATCACCAGAGCAGTGGTCTCTCTGCTTCCCATTGGTTTTCTACACAAGGACATTCACACACGCACACACACACACACACACACAACACACACACACACACACACCCTATGGGAAGGTGCTGTCTCTGACCAGTATTACACACACAACTGCCACCCAGAACCTTATTCTCCATCCATTTCTGCTGTGCTATGACCCAGCTGGTAGAGGCCCATGAGTGTCACTTTTACATCTTTGATGATTAAGAATGAAGGTACTGACTCTTCGTGGGGAAAGAAAGAAGTAACCAGAAAGATTTGAAAAATCAACTTAAACAGACAACATTATATCAGAGACTTAGCTTCCAGGTAGGGTGAACAATGAGGTCATTTCCAAGACTTGGTATTTTCAGAACTGAAACTGTGAGAGTTCTTACAGTCTGGGTTAAGAAAGTTACTGTGCCAGGATGTCAGGGACCTAAGCCCAGCTTCACTCAATGGTCAAAGATTTCTTGTCCTGATAGTCACATGTGTTCATACTAGTGATTCATTGTAACCGGGATTACAGCTAGAAGTTAGTTGGATCATCTTGGAAATCAATATAGGGATCTCTGTGGTGTGGAGGTTACATCTAACAGGTAACCCGAAGAACCAAGCCACCATTTTGAAAAGAGCCCATTGTAATAGGATGACAGCCGACATGCAGAGCTGCTTCCGGGAGAATAATTCAGGTATCTGATCGGAGGGGTGATTCTGAGAGAGCACAGATTTTTTTCACTCACATTCTCACCTCAAAACATCTTTGGCTATGGGAAATATTGGACCACAAGAAGGAAGGAAGGAAGGAAGGAAGGAAGGAAGGAAGGAAGGAAGGAAGGAAGGAAGGAAGAAGAAAGAAAGAAAGAAAGAAAGAAAGAAAGAAAGAAAGAAAAGAAAGAAAGAAAGAAAGAAAGAAAGAACTAAGGAAAGGGGAGGGAGGGAGGGAGGGAGGAAAGGGAGAAAGAAAGGACTCCTTTGTTCTCATTCCTGCTTCATTTGTGAAGAACTGAATCCAAGCCATTCTTCACAGGTGTGGGAGACCAAGAGATTTAAGGTGAGGATTTCCTTGAGGACTGCAGGAAACATATACAACAAACAGAGCCACATCACCAAACCAAAACTTAATACCTAACCTAATCTCAATTTCAGCCTCTCCCAGGAGTGGAAAGTTCAACCAAGCAGTCCAGAATTTCCTGGTCAGCTCTAGTGAGATAATTTGCCTGATAAGACCCTGCCTTCCCCTCAGGAAAGGTGTGCTTGCCTGAAATAATCCACTCTCTTAACTTCTTAGTTCCACCTTCTCCTTACCTTAAAAAAAACCTTCCATTTTGTTCTTCTAGGTGCTACATGAGATGCTGAAGAATTCCTAAGTCATATACTAAAACATCGACTCTGTAGAATGTTGTTCTTGAACACCTGTAAGCCTCTCTATGCTTCTTTCACTTTGTCTACCAGCTTCTTCCAGAATGGGATGTGTAGCCTGTCACACCTTGTGGTCCAGACGCTCCCCCTCAGGACCACTCTGTCTAAATGATCTTGCCTCAGAATCAGTGCTCCTGAGGCAGATCTCAGCTCAGGGCTCAGGAAATATCAGCCATAAAATAATATGAACCTCAGTAGGAAGACTAGCTAAGAAAAATAAGATTAAGAGAAGACTACCTTCTCAAAATGATGAGAGAAAAAATATCCCATGAGAAGAGAGGAAGTTCACTAGAATTGCAAATATTCTAATGGAGTGGAATTCCGGTGTTTGAGCACCTTTTAAAGGAGCATGGGGTCAGGATGGCTCCCAAGGGCCCCAGCTCAGGGACCTCCCCTCGGGAATGTCTGTCTGTCACATAGGAAAGGGAACATTCATTCTCTTGCCGTTTTTGTGCACACTGAGACAGTTTCATTCCAGAGCTGTGCCCTTCCTGAGTTAGCGTCGCTTCCATCCACAGAGAGATGCTGTGCTTTTTTAGGAAGAGATGGGTTTGAGGTACAGACTCCAATCAGGGCTGATGTGTTCTGCTCAAATGGAGACAGAAATGTGCACTCAGGAAATGGAATAGTTCTCTGGAATATGAACATTCTGCTGAAACTATTTTAGTGTCCTGTACATACCACATGACAGACATGTCCAAGAACACAAGGAAGGTGAGGCCCCGGCCAAAGGGAAGGATGAGCTAAGTGTAGGATGAGTCAGAGGAGAAAGTGGTAAGGTAAAACCGTGGGAAAGCAGCTCTCTAAATCTCTCAGGAACTACTGGGCCCACCTCTGAAACGTGCTTGTTTGGTTTGGACCCCAAACAGCAAGGACAGAGTTCATTAAGGGGTAGACCACTGCCCAGATCCCACAGGGAACACTTGGTGGTGCACATTTGTTGTAAATGCATATAATATTGTCAAGATTGAAACTTGAACTGACATTTAAATCCAAATTCACAGACGGCTGTTGGGAACTGGCCGGCTGAACCTAAATGGCAGCCTATCTTCTAAAACAAACAAACAAAAAGTCAACGTTTAAAACAGCAGTTAGGCAAGATGTCCTGTTTCACAATGCAATGCTAGATCTGTCCAGAACTGAATCCTAAATTACTAGACATATGAAAAACAGGATACTTTAACTGGCAGGGGAAAGACAACCAATAGCTGATAGTCTAGAGAGGACATAGATGTCGGAAACACCTTAGAGAAGATTGAAAGCTACGCTGTTATTACAAAAATGACCTAAGTAAGAGAAAACACTAATGAAATGAATGGAAAGATAGTGTCAGGAAAGAAGTAAAAGATAATAAAAGGAATAAATGGAACTTCTAGAAATGATAACTATATTAGATGGTGCAGGGAACCAAAATTTTGCCACCCTGAAGCTGCTTTTTGGGATGTTGCTTTAAAGCTGTTTATTAAGGAACAAGCCTCAGAAAGAATTCGTGGTCCTTCCCCATTTCAGACAGAGAAACCTATTTCAGGCAGGAAATGTTAGAATGCTGCCTTAGCCTAATTTGAAGTAAGTATAGTAAATAAGAGGACATCAGTCAGGAGCCTGAGCCTGTTAGCTAGATACTCTCATGTCTCACTGTCACCAGAGCAAAGAGGTTCATCTTCCTGCGCGCCTCTAGGTCCAAATGAGAAAAGTACAGGATTGCAGTAAAGACAGAAAAGGTTTATTTCAGAGAGTTGCAAGTCCCAGAGACACAGGTGAGATATTGCTAAAGACCTGGCCCCCTGGATGTCTCAAGGAGTTAGATTATATAGGGGGAAAATCTTTAGTCATGGAAACTAAGGGAGCTGGAGTAGTGGGCACTACTAATTGAACAAAGCTGAGGTAATTGGTCTGTCGGGAGCCATTACGAGACACCAAGAAATCATGTAGCTTAGAGCCATAAAGCAGTTGCTGAGACAGTTTAAACAATGGTTCAAGGAAGCAGGGATTTGAGTTAAACATTACTGACCCTGGAAGGGAGGATTGCCTCCTATAGAAATCCTTTTAAGATAGTGGAATGTGTTATAGAAAGCAAGGATGTTTGTACCCTGAGGGAAGGATGTATAGGAACTTATGTAAATGCCACCATTCCTATGGTAATGTACTCTGTGCCTTGCCATTGTGTTCGAAAAGAAATATAAGGGCTATGCTAAATAAACTGGAGGCTGCAGCATTGACTGTATGCCCTCCCGAAGCGCTTTCCTGTCTTTTTTCCTTAGGCTTCACCCCCCACCCCCACCTCTTTTAGGTGCTGTTCGACTTCAGCTGGCTGGCTCCGGCATTGGTCTTCGTGTCCAGTTCTGGGCTTAGTCGTGGCATCATCCCATCTGGTCCAGGGGAAAGTGGTCAGTGGAGCCGTTTCACCTTGATAGGTCTGGAAATGAAACACACCTGAACCCCCAGATGTTAGCCTTAGTTTAACTGAAACTTATTGTCCTCATGATTGATAGACTGAGGTTTTATTCTTAAAGGGTTTGACACTGACCAAAACCTTACCCTAAGGCTTAATGATCAAAGGAGCAGGCATACAAATGTAGAAGGATAAGGGCAGAAGAAAGCAAGTGAGTCACAATGCCATCAAAGAAAAAGCTATCTTAAGAAAGTGAACTCTGTGCGGTTACATCATTGTTTTGAATTGTCCAGCAAGAGTGTTTCTGCGGCGTAAGTTCCTCTTCCTCGAGTGCCTGTAAATTGCTAATTCTCACTTCTGCAATCTAATATTCCTTCCTCTCTTTTCTCCTGCGTCCAAATGTCTTACATATCCAGTGTTGCCTTACTGTCTGGAATTTTCACGCCTATGTAAATTCCTCATAGGAGTCGAGTGTATTAAAACATTCGATTTTCTCCCATTAATCTGTCTCTGGTAGTTTGATTATTAGCCCAGCTAGAAGAATTTAGAAGGTGGGAGGAAAAGTATTTTTTTTTTTTTTTTTTTTTTTTTTTTTTTTTAGATACAACAATTTGGCAAGCCTCACCGGAAAATTCACTGTCCGGGACATTACTAACACACTGACTGCTGCAGCGAAGAGAACATGGACATCTGACCGTCAGCAGCAGAGGTGTAAGAATCTATCAACCTCTCTGATCTCTTATCTGTGGGGTTTCATAGGAGTTGGAAGTCTTTTTTTTTTTTAAGTTTGTTGGTGTAACATTGGTTAATACAACTACATAATTTTCATGTGTGCATTATAATTTGCTATCTATATATTCTTTGTGTGATTACCACCCTGAGTCCAGTTTCCTTCAGCTACCATATATTTGATCCCCTTTACTTACTTCATCCTCCCCCAAACCCCCTTATATTTGACCCCTTTACCCTGTCTACCTCTTCCCTCCTCCCACACGCCCACTCTCTGGTAACCACTAGTCCATTGTCCATGTTCCTGAGTCTCTGTTTGTCCTGTTCACTTGTTGCTTTTAGGTTTACATCCCACATATAAAGCGATGTCATGTGTTTTTCAACTTTTCCAGTCTGGTTTATTTCACCTAGCATGATTATGTCGAGGTCCATCCAGGTTATCACAAATGGCAGTATTTCATCTCTTCCTATGGCTGAGTAATATTCCATTATATATATGTACCACAAGAAGTTAAAGTCTTGAGAATCTTTTTCTCTCTTCCAAGTTTAAATTGGCAGGAAAAAGTATTTGTGAAATTTGTTTCTTGGGCAAATGTGACTCTGGTAAAGACTCAGTTTGAGTTTGTTTTGTATTGATCTCCTTCCTTTCAGAGATGATGTATCTCAGCCAGCTGGATGATGCATACGCATCTTGTGGGCAGCTGAATAGGCTATAGATCCAACGTTAAGGAATCTTAAGTTTATTCTGTTCAACTGGGAAAGCACGTGATTCCATGTGTTTTGGAACAGCTCTTGAAAGACAGTCCTCCCCACCTTTCTTAAGTCATCTTTGAGAGTAAACTGTTGGATCTCTCAGGGCTTCAGCCTTTGCACTCTTCATAGAAGCTTATTGGTGCGAGTCTCTTAAAATTCTACCATCTCTAGTCATATGACGGGTACCTTGAATTGGACAAACTTCTTAAAGTGACAAATATTAGAGAGCTCTCATTGGTATAATAGCTAGACATTTAGACACCCTTAATAAGATGAAAGGACAGAAAATAGAACAAAAATCCAAGTCCACTCAGACCCTTTCTTGTTTACCTGCAGATATTTGCAGATATTGTGGAGAAAAAAAAGACATTGAAAGTACAGTTGCCCTGCACTTAGAAAGAAAAATAGAAACACAGAAATATAACTTGTCGTAAAACTTTCGCATTTGCTATTTAGCTTTTTGGGTCTTATCAATGCTAACACAGAAAGGCTAATTAATAAGGGAATGAAGAAAAAAGGCAGAGGGAAACGTTAGAAAATTTCTGAAAGGTGGTGTAACGCAGAAGCTCCAGGCCAGGAACCTGCATCGGGCCTTGGGTATTCTGAAAAACCAGCCGCGGTGTGAGACATGCCGTTTGTTACTCACAATACAAGGAGGCTTCATTCAGCACATGGTGGGTTGGAGCTACAGGAAGAGGCAGCCTGCCGAGAGCAGACACTGTTTCATATGCACGCAGAGGGGAGGGTTGCACTCCTCTGCCTCCCGTGCCAGTGGAGGGGCTATGTTTGAATTAACCCACAGGTGGAAAACTTAAAGGTTATCGAGATAGGACAATTGGTGTATTTCAATAGGTTTTAAAGGATTTCATAACTTTGGTTCAGAAATTTGGCCAAATTAGGAAACTAATATCAGTCTGATGGGGATATTTTGAAAACCTCAGCAGGTCTTATTGCTGGGGAATCAAAAATGCAAACACAACCCACTGCGCCTGAGGTTGAGGTAAGAAGCCGGAGCCAGCCGGCTAGAGTCGAACAGCACCTAAAAGAGGGGGTGAAGCCTAAGGAAAAAAAAAGAGGGGGTGAAGCCTAAGAAAAAAGACAGGAAAGCGCTTCGGAGGGCATTTCAATGCTGCAGCCTCGAGTTTATTTAGCATAGCCCTTATATTTCTTTTCGAACACAATGGCAAGGCACAGTACATTACCATAGGAATGCTGACATTTACATAAGTTCCTATACATCCTTCCCTCAGGGTACAAACTCCTTGCTTTCAAGGCTGTAAAAACATCCATTACCTTAAAGTTTCTTAATGGGTGAATCTCCTCATTCGGGTCAGTAATGTTTAACTTTCAACTATTTGCTTCTTTTAATCAATGATAACATAGCCTCAGCAGCTGCTTTAGGGCTCCAAGCAGTCTCAGCAACTGATTTATGGCTCCCAAACTACGTGACACCTTCAGGGCCTTGCAATGGCTCCTGACAGTAAGTAAAGGATAAAAAACAAAAACAAAAAACTGGAAGGGCTACTTTTAAAAACAGGTAACTGCAGCTTCCCATGGCTGCCCACTTCCCCCACCACCAAACTTTTCCTCAGTATCTTTAAAGATAGTCAAAGGCAAATGAAAAATCTTGTCTTCTCTATAATTATTGGTAATTCTGTTTGTGTTTTGACCTGATGTGATATGTCTTCGTTTATATATGGTATTGATGCAGGACAGGGCAAATTCCCCCAGGTAGAGGAGACCAAGCCCTGCATTGAGAGAGAAGAGGGTTCATGGCAGAGAGTGTAAGAAAGAATTTAAATACATGCCAAAGGTAGATTCAAAAGGAAAGTTTATTAAAGTAAGAGAGGAGGCAGCTGAAAAATGAAAAAGAGCTTACAGAAATGACCGACTCAGCTGGTTATAGATTAATCACATCCTGTAGATCTCTGGATGGCCTTCTGGAAACTCTTAGCTCACCTACAAGAGAAACCATCTGTAAATAGATAGGACTGGTGTCCAGGAATTCCTTCCTCTTTTCAGCTTCTACTCGAAACTCCCCCTCCCATCCTGAGTCAGGAGGTGCATGTAGAACCTCAGACAAAGGAAACACGTGCCCCTTGCATGGATACTACAGGGGTATATAAGCCGTAAGAAATCTGTGCAAGAGGAGCGTGTGCTTTTGTGCTGTGTAGAGCCTCACATGCTCTGCCTGCCTAATAAGCTCTCCTTCCTCTAGCCAAGTTGTCTGAGCATCCAAATGCCTCCATCGGGTGTCGCTTCCTGCAACAAAAGTAGGAAAAGCAAAGACTGAAGAAAGCAAAGAAAAAAGCCAAGATGAGGAAAAAAGCCTAGAGTGTTGGGAAATCCAGTTTATCTATTCTTTAGTTCCTCTAAGTCACAGGATTTTTGTTTGTTTCTTTTTATTATTATTATTATTATTATTATTATTATTATTATTATTATTATTATTATTTATGCCTACAGCACCTGGTCTTCCTGAGTGGTCTTCTATCCCAAATACTAACCAGGCCTGACCCTGCTTCGCTTCCGAGATCAGACATCGAGCTTCTTCAGAGTGGCATGGCCATAGACCAGGGACCTTGGCTCCACTGGGGTGTGAAGCCAGGACTTTCTGCATGTAAAGCAGACCTGCTAATCGCTACACTATGGAACCACATGCTAAGTTACAGTTTAAAGGCTTTGTTTACCCATTTTCCTTTGAGATGGACATGTGGTGAGGAAGGGGAAGAGTATGTAGCATGAAAAGGTTAGAATCTGTAGTGTGAAAGTCCTGCTGGCAGTTCCCAGCCTTTAATCTATACGTTCCCCATGGTTTTAGCTATAGAGAATGAATGATTTTATTTCATGTAGGGCAGACACTTAAAGACTGTTTTTCTGTTTTCCCTTCAGGATTCCGGGAAGTGAGTTGTTAGTAATCGCAGCAGAAATCTTCCTTTGTTCTGCAGGTGTCCTGGCCTGGCTGCAGAGCTGATTGGCATATTGTAGTCTCTGAATGTAGTTTGATTAATATTTTTAATTGCCTTGCCTCCTCCCTATATTAATATATCATAATTTTTACTGTACAATTTGAACACTTTTATTTTAGTTACTTCTGCTAATTAGTTCTTAATAACTCTGAGATTAGATCTTGATAACTCTTTCTCACTCCTCATCTCCCTTAGTCCCTCTCACTCTCTCTGTGAAGTGTTACCCCTTTTCTAATAAAGTTTCCTTTTGACATTAACTTTGCCGTGTATTGAATTCTGTCTACTCTCTCCACCAAAGGACCCTCTTCTTCTCTTAGTGCAAGGAGTGGTCTCCCTATAACTCAAGGAAATTTACCCTGTCCCAAATCAATATGCATAAAATAGTTTTCCAAAATCTTTTGGTAACTTTAAACTTCAGAGTTTTATTAAATTAAATGGTGAAAATTATTGAATATATAGATATTTTGAAATAAAATGAAATTCTGAAACATTAATAGATTAATTTAACCTGCTTTTGGCTTCTTATACAGAAAAACTAAAAGACAAATTTGAATCAGTTAATGAATATGTTTTGTAATTTATTAAAAATATGTTTCTAAAAATTGTAAATAATTGTCAGTGAGAGACTATATTTCTAAAGACTATATGTATTCATAAATTTGCTAATTTAAAGAATAGTAATTGCTTATATTTTAGTGGTCATTAGAAATTGAGGTTCCTAAGGGTTAAGAATTCTAATTAAGATGGAAAGAAACTGTGCTTTTGGTAATAGAAGGTATAAAGTTTGAAAATACATTTTGAAGGAAATTAAAGGAAAGTAGTTTGTCCTATAGTTGGTTATTTCTGAATGAGTTAAGAAATAAACTTAAAGATACTAGGAAAGTTATAGGTTTGTGAAGAGAAATCTTAATGGGGGAAATTTATATATGGTTAAGCTGAATAAGATTGGAATAAATTTAATTAAGTAAATGAGTTTAAATATCAAAAGCAAGCTAATACAGAATTAGATTTTAGTTCTTTCTGTTTAAAAAATAAGTTTTCTTGTATTCTGCTCCAGATGTTATGAAAAATTTCTGCCAAAAACAAAGATTCTGTTTTTTTAAAATAGCTCTGTGTTTTATATTGTCTTAATCAGGTACTTGATTACTTAAAAAAAAACAATCTTTTCAGGGGGGGCAGAGAGAAGGTAGATGGGGTAAAAGGGGTCAAATATGTGGAGACAGAAAGAAATCTAACTATGGACATGAACACACAATGCAATATATATATATATATATATATATATATATATATATATTATATATATATATAGCCTCACTGCTAAATTGTACACCTGAAACTTACTAGATTTCATTAACCAATGTCACCATAATAAAAACAAAACAAACAAATAAAAAATAAAGGTGTGATCTCCCAACAACAACAACAAAAAATACCAATCTTTTCAGTCCTAAGAACTGTTAGGTAGCTAGCCAGACATGAGCAACAGGGAGAACAAAGGAATAGGGGCTCAGCCTAGAGACCACCCAAAAAACACCCTAATAGTAGAACTTTGGATAAGCTCATGTGTAGTAGGCAAAGAGTTGTATAGCAGCCAGGAGTCAATTGAAATGATCTCACTTGCCAATCACCTAAGATTGTTTTTGGAACTACTCATCATGGCCCAAATATAATGCAGATATTCCCACTTCTGGGGGTCTTTGTGGTTGTTGTTGGTGGTTGTTATAGCGCTGTTACAGGTCTTCGCTGAAATCATCTTCCTTCTTAGAGTATGTTTTGTCTTTCTAAAATATATTTTTAATTAAGAGAGGAGGCAGCTGAAAAATGCAAAGGGAAGGGCTTACAGAAATGACAGACTCAGCCGGTTATAGATTAACCACATCCTATAGATCTCTGAATGGCATTCTGGAAACTCTTGACACAGCTACATAAGAAACGATCTGTAAGTAGACAAGACTGGTGGTCCAGGAATTCCTTTCCCATTGCGGCCCCCACCCCAAACTCCCCTCCCATCCTGATTCAGGAGGTGCATATAGAACCTCAGACAAAGGAATCATGTGCCCCTTGCATGGACATTGCAGAGGTAGATATATAAGCTGTAAGAAACCTAACCAAGGGGAGCTCGTGCTTTTGTGCTGTCTAGAGCCTCACGTACTCTGCCAGCCTAATAAGCTCTCCTTCCTCTAAAAAAGTTGTCTGAGCATCCAAATTCTTCTGTTGGGTATTGCTTCCTACAACATTTCTTCATGTGTACCACATTCCTGAAGGATATGATTGAGGTACTGTTCACTCTGGTGGATGGGGAGAAGGTAACTGGAACAGGATTAGAACATAATTGAAGAAGGACATTATGAAAAGTTGGGTTATTAATTAAGGTGAACATACATCCTGGTTTTCCCCGAATTGAGGCTAACACCTAGATTGACAGTTTTGAGTGCTAGAATTAGGAAGAGATGGTCACCCTACCAGGCATTCTGAAACTTAAGCTTAATTTCACAGGAGTTAAACAAATTCTTGCACATTAACAGTCACTTCCCATTTCCGTCTTCCCTCAAGCTCCACATAATTAGTAATTATTGATGGAATCTCATTAATTTGTCAGTCTTTTCTGTCACAACCTAAAGGCAAAATCTAGGGCATAAAAAATCCTAGGTTCAAAAAGGTCCTTTTGTGTTTCAAATGACTTCTTTGTGTTCAAGAAGTCATTTTCGTCTTGGCCTGTGGAGATGGTGAAGCGGAGGAAAATAAGGAAGAACAGGTCTTTGTAACTAGAACAATAAAGCAAAGACAAATGGAATGCCATCTTTGGATAATATAAAGTTATTAGTAAATATCATTGTTGCAGACATACAAATGCTCCATTGACAAACCTTTACTC